>CM047808.1:104087923-104337585 GCA_026214975.1 Gentiana macrophylla | reverse complement strand
ATCAAAAGCTAATTCGAGCTTTGTCACGTAAGGTTATGCAATAAATACGCTATTATGGAGCTTGAAACACATAACAAAGAAAACAAAGATCAAAGCAAATCCTGTCCGGACGGATAAACTTTCGTCCGTGCGGAAAGCTCTCTCTCTCTCCTCGGTCCTTTCTCGAGAAATAGCCGTCTGGATAAGCAACTCATCCGTCACGAATGGACCCACACTCGTCGACCGAATGGATAGGCTCGGTCGACCGAGCCTCTCTCTTGCACCTGTTACACGTTTTCTTGCACCAAGAGAGGACAGCCTCGCACTCTGCGTTTTACTCAAATTCAACCCAAACTCGACTTAAGCAAATTAAAACCATGAAAAACAATAATACAAATTGCTCTACCACTTTACTTAAACCTTAATCATACGATAAGAAAACCACGTTACCTTAATTTACGTGGTACAACGATCCAAACTACCAAAGCTTTGAAAAAGGTTAAACCTTTAACCTCCAACGTCAGCGGATCTGAGGGATTGTTGGTATCAAAGCGATCCTCGTCTCGCGGTTATCCTTTCTCTCTTGAGGCGTCATTGAAAAGAGCAACGGATTAGCCTTGAAAATCAAAGCCTCTTCTCCCTTTTTTCAAAACCTGCGCCTCTTCCTCTCAAACTATGCGCCTTTTCTTTTTTTGGCAAAAACAACTAGGTTAAAATTAGGATTAGTTTTCCTTTTATAATCCCAATTATCTATTTTTTTTCTTTAAAAAGAAAAATCCTTGTTTATCCCTTTTCTTTTCTTAAATCTTTTAATTAAATAACATAATATTCTCGATTTTTGCTAAAAGACCGAATTGCCCTTTTCAAAAATCGGGATATTACATTCCTCCCCTAAGAGGAGTTTCAGTCCTCAAAACTAGATCGCATACACAGTAGATGAGGGAACTCGAAACTCGTTGAACATGTCCGCTTCCACTTCCCAAGTGGGTTCCGTCGGTGCATGATTGCTCCATTGCACTAATACTAATGGGATCACTCGTCTCTTTATCACCTTCTCTTTCCCTGCCTGAATCCTTATCGGCTTCTCCACGTAGGAGAGATTATCTTGCAACACTTCCGGGTCAATCTCGATTCCCGTCCACCTTAGATAGACACTTCCTAAGCATCGATACATGGAAAACATTGTGGACTCTAGACATCGACTCATGGTAACCAAGTCTATAAGCCAACTTCCCAACTCTTTCGATGACATCAAAAGGTCCTACATACCTTGGACTTAGCTTTCCTTTCTATCCGAACCTCTTGATACCCTTCATTGGAGACGCTCGAAGGTAAACTCTATCCCGACCTCAAACTCTGCGGGTCTTCTTCTAACATCGGCCCAACTCTTCTAACGATCTTGGCGACTTTGATTTTTCCTTATCAACTCGATTTTCTCCTTGGCTTGTTTGAACCATCTCCGCCCTGTGATATGTTTCTCTCCCACTTCATCCCAAAGAAGTGGAGTTCTACACTTCCTACCGCACAAGGCCTCAAAAGATGGCATTCCCAAACTTGCATGGTAACTATTGTTGTAAGCAAACTCACCAAGTTGAGGTAATCAATCCATGATCCTCCGGCATCCAAAACACAAGCTCTAAGCATATCCTCGAGAGTCCGAATTGTTCTCTCTGACGCCCATCCGTCTGGATGAAACGTCATACTCAAATCGGTCTTAGTCCCAAAAGCTTTTGCAAACCCTTCCGTAAGTGATCGATAAATCTACTATCCTGTCGATACAATGGATAGAGGCACACCATGAAGCTTCACTATATTGTCGATATACATAGTAGCGAACTTCTTTATAGGCATGTCCACTTTACACGGCAAGAAATGGGCTGATTTTGTGAGTCTATCCACAATCACCCAAATCATGTCATGACCGCCCCTTAGTCTTAGGCAAACCGGTGATGAAATCCATCGTGATATTCTCCCATTTCCATTCCGGTACCTCCAGGGTTTCAAAGAACCTCCTGGTCTTTTGTGTTCTGCTTTCACTCTCTGGCATGGATCACATCTTGCCACAAACTCTGCGATCCCTAAATTCATACCAGGCCACCAATACCTTTCCTTGAGATCTCTATACATCTTAGTGGCTCCTGGATGTACCGCAAAAGCAATCTTATGAGCTTCATCCATAACCTTCTCCCTTAGGCCATCCACATCGGGCACACACAAACGGTCTCCGTACCAAAGATGACCACTCTTGTCCAATTGATAACCCACATTAGGTTTCTCTCGAACTACATGCTTCAAATTAATCAACACCGGGTCTTTATCCTGCTTAGCCCGAATCTCATCTAGCAAATCTGACCTTGCCATCAATGGCGCCAAATTCTGATCTTCACCCTTCCTTTCAATCACTTGAATCTGCATCCTATCCAACTGATCTACGACTTCTTGCAAGGTAGTGATAGCATTAACCGCTCTCCGGCTAAGTGCATCTGCTACAACATTCGCTTTACCCAGATGGTATTGAATGTCCAAGTCGTAATCTTTCACGAACTCCAACCATCTTCTTTGTCTCATGTTCAGATTCTCCTGAGTAAAGAAGAACTTAATGTTAGGAAATCACTAGTTTAACACAGCGGAATTTAAAATCACTAGGTACTCCTACCAGTCGCATCGCATGCGACTCCCAGTGGCTGACTAGTCAACTCTTTGACGTCTCACATCTCTATGTGATAGTCAACCCCTTTTCTCTAAAGTCAGACGGCCCTGACGGTGGCCAATCACCGAAAGACTTTAGTCGAGTCATAACCCAATATTCATGAGATCTCGTGACGATCATATCTCAATAATAACGATATACCCGTGGTAGGTCAACTCCCGACGGTGGTCGATCAGTTGGATCCGAACAAAGGCTCTTCACCGTCATTATAATATTGGGAGACAATTTTGGCTCGATTTTTGGCGTGGGAATAATTTTAAATTAATTCACTTAATTAATTTGGTTTAATTATGGTCTCATCTACTATGTGCATACTACTACGATATCATATAAAGTAAAACATACACAACATTCCGCGCATAAAATAACCGGTATGATCATGGACTTTTTCCTAGAGTGCGGTTTCGAATACAAATCGACGAAACCAGCGGGTCACAAACTAAGGGTATCTGCAACCGCCAATAGGATCTTTATTCTTTTGATCGCCAATGGGTTCTTTATCTCTCCTTGGTCTTGAACTTCTTGCTCCATTCTTGTTACATAATAAATAATTACACCCGCCACACTGCAGAGAGGAGCTCGGGGAATGGGATAAATGCAAAAAAGTAAACTAGGTCCACGTTCTTCATAACGGCCTAGGACAATTTTTCAAAACCAACATAAAGAAAACATTCCCATCTATCCTATTGGTTGAGTCCATGATCGATCAATCGGGTCCATATAATCACATTATATCTACATCTAATCCATACAATTTTATCTTATGAAAAAGATTAAATTCTAATTTTAACTACTACTACTCATGCGTCTTTATTTTATCACGTCAAATAATTAAATAACTTTTTAATTAATTATATGACTTAATCGAAAATTAAAATTAACATTTAATTTTAAATCGATTTCAATTTTAATTAAATTTGAACTATTCAAAATATAAAATTAAAATTATAAAGTCTCTATTTGTTTCCTTTCCAAAACTAAATTTAGCTTAGGCACAGCGCCACTTTCCAAAATCAAAATTTTGGAAGTGGCTGCAAGCTAAGCCTTTTACAAATCAAATATTTGAAAGGGCTTGCGCTTATTCCAAATCAAAATTTGGAAAGGCCAACATGCCATATGGTTTCTCAATGGTCCAAACTATTTGAACCATTGGTTGGCCATATACACACAACTAAACAAACGAGATATCTATGAACAATAAAATATCACAAAAAGCGAAAGGGTTGATCTCCCATTGGAAGAGGAGAGCGACGGGACGGCAACCCTAGGGTTACCGCCCGCCCGCCCGCCCTGTGAGGGAGGCGCCGCCATCGGCCGACCCCCATGAACCTATTTTTTTGTTTCAACGTTTCGTGATTTGAATCTTGCATCTATTGATTAAATACTACGCAATTAAATTATGCTTATTGCTTAAGCACGAAGTCTGGCTCCGATACCACTTTTTAGAAATCACTAGTTTAACGCAGCGGAATTTAAAATTTGATTTCCTTTTACTAGATCGTTCTTCGTTTAATGCAATAAACACGTTAAGTAATTTGACGGTTATACCTTGGATGATCTACAAGATCGTCGCTTTGACCGCCAACGGAGAGTAGTTCAATCGCGCAAGCCGTCCCACGCGTCCGGCCTCTATCGCTAATCCACACGAACCCCTCGCCGAATCCTCGTGGATTGCTATCGGAAAAACTCCGGCCGCTAGATCGGACCTTTTCTTCCCTCACAAACTCACTATGGAGAGCTCTACTTTTTTACACAAGAATTATGAACTCTTGCAATTGTGTTTGTACAAAAGAGCTTGACACCCACTTCCTTTTATTGAGGAGGTGGCGCCCCAAGTTGAGTAGAAGAGAAGAAAACCTTTTCTAATAAAATAAGGAAAATCAACTAGATTGATTTATCTCTTTAATTATAATTTATTTTGTCAATATCATATATTGATTATAATTATCTTATTACCATAAATCTATTTTTCAAAATCAATTAATATCATATATTAATATTATGGCAATCTTTATTAATTAAAGTGCACAATCCAAGTGTATCTTATACACACAAAAGTGGCGCCCCATTAGTCAACAAATTGACTTCGGAATATTCTTTAATTAATCTAATTTGTATATAATTAATATCTTGTATTTTATTTATTCATAATAAATAAATACCACCATATTAATTTACCACTATAACCTTCATAGTCTAGAGATAAACTTTCCTTATTTGGTTATCAACTATAACCGCATTTTAATCCGACTCGATGTTCATATGTGTGTGACCCGATAGGCTTCCGAATATGTTGGCCGTAGACACAAAGTGCAATTTACTAAAATATATGATCATATTATAAGACTTTTTATTATTATTTTATGATATTTTAGTATAATTTCATATAAATGCATTGAAAACTTATAAAAATCATAGTTAGTTATAATTAGATGCATAAGTTATAAAAACGATAAAAATGATGGTTTTTTGTCAGATTTACGTTTGGTGTTTCATTGATATTATTGCAGGATCAGATGTTTACCAAGATCCCAAAATATGACATACTTTGAAGTATAAATCATGAGTTTTTGTGGGATAAAAGATTATGCCAAAATCTAACAACTTTGAAACAGATCAACTGTCCCCAATGTTTCTACCAGTAACTCATCTTCAACGGACATTTGATCTAACTTAGAGGCATTTTCAGAGAAAAAGTCCTTGATGAAAGTTGTAGGCCTTCAAAAGAGCTTTCCAACGAATATCAAATCATGTCAATCTGAGGTCTACAGCTCGAGATAGGTTTTTACTGAACATCGATATATGTTGTATGTCCGGCACGCGCTGAGAAGGCCGGATCTTGCGAAAAATCTACGACATTGGGCCCACAAATCTCGACAAGGAATATATACTATTTGACCGGCACGCGCCGTTGGTGTCGGCACGCGCCGGTTGGTGTCCGCACGCGCCCGCCTTGTGGTACACTCTATAAATACCACTCAATTGCAACCATTTTGAAGTGTACCAATGCATATATCTCTCTTCTATATCTATCTATAGTTTCGTTTTGTTGTTTTTAGTTAAATAAAAGTCATAAACGGCACTCTGCGGAATAATGTTGTAGTATAAAGTATCGTTATAATACTTAGAAGATGTATCAAGGCTCATTGATGTAAAGGAGTTGCTATTTCGGAGGATACAACTCAAGCTTCGATTGTAATCTGCAACTTTTCTAATGTATTTATGTTGTTATTAGTATATATATATTAATTATAATGATATTAGGCTAACTTAATATCTAGCCAAGATATGAAATTGGATTAGTATTATCTTTTTAGGAAATGGATGATGACTATACTAAAATTGGATAAAAATCGGTTATAATGAATCTCTTTCTATATTCGTATTGAATTAGCTACTTGATATGAAAGAATTCATAATCTAATTATGAATTGACGCCTCGTAGTTAGGTTATGAACTCGTTAATAGAAAGACCGGAGGGGTAAAATTGGCCGAGTGATAACGTGACAACGGAATCCGATTTCTAAACCGGGGGGTAGATTTGTTTCGGGAGAAACAAACTCTTATTGAAATATGTACTCGAGAGATTATTACGTTTAATTCGTTTGTTTAATTGACATACCTTAAAATTGGCCGAATGACAAAGCGGGAGTGACCCATGCTTGAGGATGACCTTGGACAAATGATTGGACATATGACTATTTCGGATGCTCGTGTGAGGATGAATTGTTTAGTTTAGGAGTGCACCGTTTATTATAATTGATTTAACTTAAAATAATGATCGAGCACATCTAATTTCCACTAGAAAGATATAATAATTCAATAACATATTCTTGGCTAGTCTCTAAGTATAATATCTATCTCCTCCCTAGATATTGTTTTGGTACTATATATATACTTATATCTATATATATATATATATATATATATATGTATTGCTATATATCTATATATATTTATATACTTATATATATCTGTTTTAGTTTTATGCTTTTATTTATTGTTTGTTTAGAGTTTGGTTGGATAATAAAATTGCGACTTAGATTGAGATAATAATAGTTTCTCGGTGTTTAATCACACGGTGAATTACCAAGTTTCCCTGAGGATCGACACCTGACTCACCATACTATCACTACAATTTGACCCGGTACACTGCCGGTAAGGATTGATAGCATAGAAAAGGTCCATCAGCATTTTGGCGCCGTTGCCGGGGAACGACGCTAATTCATTGTGTTCGAATGATTTCTACTTATATTAACTCAAAAGTCTCGAGGATAAGTCAACACTCTTCTTACCCCATTTCTATTTTCTTTTTTGTTGGTACTTACCTTATAAGTAAGTTACCAATCTTTACTTTTATCGATTTCAACTATTTTCGGTTTTCGTTAGTTGATGACCGAAAAAGAGTAAGGCCCCACTTACTCCTTATAAGCTGACATAGATACTTACGAAAGGCGCTTAAGAGCGAGAAAGAAACAAGGTCATACTAGTCGTGAAATCCTGACGGAGAATCATCATCAAATCAAAATACGAAAATGGCTGAAAACAGTGATGAAACACCTGAACAAGGGCTAGATCATGCTCAAGGGCATGGCCAAAATCTTAATCAGGATCTACCAATACCAAATAACCAGAATAGAAATAATCAAAATCGGAACCAGAACTATTGTAATAATAACCCACCAAATCCGAGACCTATTTGTGATCAGACCTTAAGAATAAACCGGACTAATAATCCATTCGTTTACCCAATGAAGGAGCAAATAATTTTGAAATAAAATCTCATCTTTTGGTCTAATTGACGCAAGAGCCCAATTTCTAGGAGAGGATGATGAGGATCCACATCACCATCTCTATCTTTTCAAGAATTGTGCAATCTGACCAAAAGTCAAGGTGCTCATCGTGAATTAACAAGGATGTCTATGTTTCCTTTTCTTTAAAAGGAAGAGCACGAGATTGGTTTATGTCACTCCCACATCATTCATTGACTAGTTGGGAGGAAATTCAAACCGAGTTCTTAAAGCGATATTTTACTCCGGGTAGAAATTTGGAATTAAAGGTCGAAATTGCCAACTTTAGACAAGGATCTGAAGAAACGCTTGGGAATGCGTGGGAGAGATTTAAAAAGTTGCTAAGATCTTGTCCCGATCATGGTTATTCCTTAGATATGCAAATCCAACTTTTACGTCGTAAATTAAGGAAAGATTCACGTGCGAGATGTAGATCATGCATGTGGTGGTTCATTAATGATGAGTGAAGCCCAAATAGTTTACGATGCTATAGAAAAGATTTCAAAAATAACGAGAATGTGGGAAACCGGTTCTAGCACCGGAAAGTAGCATTTGCGGGAGAATGCACATCGAATCACGGAAGTTCTAGCACACTTGGAGAATTTGAGTAGAAAGTTTGACAACCTACAGAGGCTAGTAGGATCAGTAAAACGAAAACTATCATATCAAATGACTACTCAAGTCATGATAATGTGTCATTAGGGATAGAAGAACCGTAAGGATACTCGAGGGAAGAGGTGAGTTTTTACAACGGCATAGGAATTTGAACAACGCGTATTCAAACTCCTTTAATGCTATTAGAAGAGAGCACCCAACTTTTAGATGGTCCGAAAACCTAATAAGCCGGGACAACCGCCATATCCATTTCAAAGATAAGAATCCATATAGTAATCAAGTTCATCAAGGAAATACATCAAATCGTAACCTACAATCGTTACTCAAATCTTATCCACAACATACTACTCAAACTATACAGTCACCCAAAGTTCAACCCAACCTAAAGGAGTTGATAAATGGGATAGATTAATGGAAAATATGATGGGTGTAGTATCTACTCAAGCTCGAGAATATGGAAACTATGATAACTTCTATAGGTTCGAGTCTCAAGGATATGACTATGTTGAAAACGTCTATGGGTGGACATGATACGAGAATGAGAACTATAGAAGCATCATTAAGGAATATGGAAGATCATTTGAGTAGAGAAGGAGAGAACGTAACAACGGTGAGACCTCCAGGAGGATTACCAAGTAATCTTGAAAGAAATCCGAGAGAGGTAAATCTCGTGATTACGAGAAGTAGGAAATATTGTGAAGATACTAGAAGCAGAAAACGCAGAAACAATGAGGTAGAAAATGATTTAAATGGTAATATCGTAAAGGAAAAGAGACGAACTTGAATTTATTGATGAAGAGGAAAAAATTATCGAAGAATTCTTAAAATGTAGAATAATAATGTTGAACTGAAATTGAAGGTGAAAAATGGGTAAAAGTCCCTAGAATTACGAAAGATCCTATGGATAAGGACACGAGAACCCTATTTAAGGAACATGTCGAGAAAATCGGGGAGAAAACAGGAAGATTTAAAAGTAATGAGAAGGATAAAGTTGATACAGGGGATGTTTTAAAGGAAAATTCTCAAGATAATGAAACTTGGCGATCAAGTAATGCTCAAAGATTCAAGGAAAAGGAAAAGAAAATGACTTGAGAACCAAAGGTTATAGATTTAGAATCTTTGCCTTATCCACGAAAGATCAAATTAAAAGATAAAAGCGATAAGAAATATGCTCGTTTCCTTGACACTTTTAAATCATATTCATGTCAATATCCCCATTATAGAAGCTTTAGTCAACATGCCTGCCTATGGAAAGTTTCTTAAAGATATCCTATCTAACAAAAACGATTAGAAGAATATGAGAATATATGCCTTAATGAAGAATGTTACTCGCAATACTTGAGATCGGCTACCTCCTAAACTTAAAGATCCCGGTAGTTTCACTATCCCATGTGAAATTGGAGGATTTACTGTTTAAGAAAGTATTGTGTGATCTAGAGCAAGTATCAATCTCATGTCTTATGAGGATTATAAGAAACTAGGAATAGGAGAGCTTACGAATCTTGAAATGACCCTTGGATGGCGGATAGATCAATTAAACATCCTAAGGGAATAATCGAGGGCGTGTTGGTTAAAATTGATAAATTTTACTTCCAAAGTGGACTTTGTAATAATGGAAATGGAAGAAGGATATTCAGCGCCAATTATTCTAGGTCGACCATTTCTAGCTACAGGAAGGACTTTGATAGATGTTCAAAAAGGTGAACTAATACTGAGAGTTAATGAGGATAAAGTTTCGTTCAATATCTTCAAAGCTATAAACCATCCATACAAAGAACCAGAATCATGTTCTTTTATAGATGAATATTCTACTATGTGGGATGCCAAATTTAAAGATTATGAAAATAAATTAGAAGAATGTTTGGCATTTTCTATCTATAAAGAAGATGAAAATGATACTGAAATGAAAGAAGTAATCCTTTATTTAGATAAAGGAGGGTTTGTTAAATATCCATGGCATCAAAATTTGAAATTGGAAATGGAAGGACTAGTTTTAAAACCATCAGTAGAAGATCCACCAAGGAATCTGGAGTTGAAACCACTTCCTTCGAATTTGAAATATGCTTTTCTTGAAAATAATAATCTGTTACCAATTATTATTTCATCAATCTTAACAAATGAACAAGAGGATCAATTATTAAAAATGTTAAGACAACATAAGAAAGCTTTTGGATGGACAGTGGCGGATATCAAAGGTATTAGCCCTGAGATTTGTGTTCACAAGATTATTTTGAATGAAGGAGCTAAACCTTGTATTCAGCCACAACGCCGCCTCAACCCGAATTTGCAAACAATCGTTAAGAAAGAGGTCATTAAGCTATTAGAAATGGGAATAATCTTTCCCATATCAGATAGTGAATGGGTAAGTCCAACTCAAGTAGTTCCAAAGAAAGGAGGTTTCACGGTAAAAGAAAATGATAAAAATGAATGGATTCCGACAAGGGAAATTACAGGATATCGAATGTGTATTGACTTTCGGAAACTGAATGATCATACTAAAAAGGATCATCATCCACTTCCATTCATCGTCTGCAGGATGTTGGAAAGATTGAGTGGACATAAGTATTCTTTTTTTTAGATGGTTATTCAGGTTATTTGAATATTCATTGCGTGAGGAGATAGAGAAAAACTACTTTCACTTGTCCCTATGGAACTTTTGCTTATAAAAGAATGCCGTTTGGATTATGTAATGCACCTACATTTCAATGATGTATGATGGCACTATTTTACGATATATGGTTGAGAAATTCTTAGAAATCTTTATGGACGACTTTAGTGTTTATGGAGATTCTTTTGATAAATTCTTATCACACTTAGACGTGTTTTACAACGCCAGAAGATACCAACTTGGTACTAAACCGGAAAAATGTCATTTGATGGTATCTGAAGGAATTGTACTAGGTCATAGAATCTCTCAAGTAGGAATTGAAGTAGATAAAGCTAAAGTCGAAGCAATTGAAAAATTACCTCCACCAATTAATTTGAAAATGTTAAGAGGATTTCTTGGACATGCGAGGATTTTATAGAAGGTTTATTGCAGATTTCTCAAAAATAGCAAAGCCCTTGAGTCATTTGCTAGAAAAAGAAGTACCTTTTAACTTTGATGATAAATGTATGGAAGCCTTTAAGACCCTAAAAGCGAAATTAACTCTTTTGCACGAATACTAGTAGCACCCAGTTGGGATTTGCCGTTTGAAATTATGTGTGATGCAAGTGATTTAGTCAGTAGGAGCTGTTTTAGGTCAACGGTATAACAAAATTCTCAAAGCTATCTACTATGCTTCTCACACATTAAACGCAGCTTTCGACTTAATTATGCAACTACGAGAAAGAAGCTGTTGGTATAATATTTGCCTTAGATAAGTTTCGATCATATATTGTTGGTTCTAAGGTAATAATCTACACGGACCATTCGACTCTGAAGTATCTTTTAAGTAAGAAAGATGCCAAACCGCGTCTTCTTAGGTGGATTACATTACTTGAGAATTGATATTGAAATTAAGGATAAAAAAGGAAGTGAAAATGTAGTAGCGGATCATCTAGCGGGATGGATAATGATGAAGGAAAAGGAAAAGAAATTCGAGGATTCGTTTCGGATGAGAAACTGTTTAAGATAGATACTCCTCAACCATGCGATTATTAAAAAATAGAATACCATCAAAGGAAGATTCGCCATGGTTTGGGGATATTGTTAACTACATTACACTGTAAGTACATCCCACCTCATTGGACTTGGCAACGAGAAAAAGTTTCTTTTATGACTTAAAGTTTTATTATTGGGATAAACCGGATCTTTTCGAAGATGCTCGAGATGGAATAATTAGGAAATGTATTCTGATAATGAAATTTTAAGTGTATTATCATTTTGTCATGATCGTGAGGCGAGGAGGTCATCATGGAGGATGGAAAAGCGCTTTCAAAGTTTTACAATGTGGTTTCTATTGGCCTACACTATATAGAGATGCATATAAATATGCAAAATCTCTTGTGAATCATGTCAAAAATGGGAAATATATCGAAAAAACATGAAATGCCTATGCAACCGATATTAGAATGTGAGCTATTTGATGTATGGGGCATAGATTTCATGGGACCTTTCCTATATCTTTTGGAAAAAGATTTATTCTAGTAATGGTTGATTATGTTTCTAAATGGGTGAAAGTTGAAGCTCTCCCTACTAATGATACCAGTAGTGCTAAGGTTCCTTAAAAGAATATATTCACACGATATGGCATTCCGAGGGCTATCATTAGTGATAGAGGTTCACATTTTTGTAACCGACCATTTACTAAGATAATTGAGAAATATGGTGTAACTCATAAACTTGGAACACCTATCATCCACAAACTAGTGGGCGGTAGTAGAGTGTCTAATAGAGAAATTAAAAGAATCGTGGAAAGGCAGGTGGACTCAAATCGTAAAAGCTGGCGCGAAAGACTTGAGGATGCATTATGGGCATCTGAGCGACCTTTAAAACACCGATTGGTCATTTCCTTACAAATTAGTATTTGGTAAATCTTGTCATCTCCTGTTGAATTAGAACACCGAGCTTTATGGGCTATTAAATTTCTAAAATTTGATCCTAAAGTATCGTAATCATAGATTACTTGATTAACGAAACTAGAAGAATTTCGACTCGATTCTTATGAAAATGCTCGAATCTACAAGAGAGCGCATGAAAGCTTTTCACGATAAGAGAATCTATAGTCGTGAGTTCCATGTAGGTGATCGAGTACTTTTATATAATTCACGTTTGAAGTTGTTTCGGAAAGCTTAAATCTAGATGGACAGTCCATATGACGTAACAAAAATCTATAAGTCCGGAGTCATTGAACTAAGCGATGGAAAAACAACTTTTATAGCCAATGGACACAGGTGAAATTGTTCGTGGAAACCGAAGGATACCTCAACCGGAAAGAAGTATTATTACTCATCGACCCTCCAACGAATTGAGGAAGCGAATTTTTAAACTCACCCGATTACAGTACTATCTTTCTAATTCACCTTTTAATATGCATTTTAAAGTAGTTTCGTCTTTTACCGGATAGACGTAAAAAGAACCGGATGCCTTTCATAGATAGAATAAGAGTTTTTATTTTACTTTTAAGATTAGGTCTAAATAAGGATGTCGCGTTTAAGATAGAAGCCTTAGTTTCTAAATTAAATAAAGAATTGCTAATCGAAACCAGAGAAAGAGAACTTTGTAATGGAAATTCAAGGAGTGCAATAAAAAGAAGAGCAAGGTTTCTAATGAGATGTAGAATCTGTGGAAAAAGTGAACATGATGGATGAGTGTGGAAGAAATACAACCATATCCCGGATGAGTGTTTGAATGTTATTAAGAAGAGAACGATTAGGTGGTTATCCGAAAATCCCGAGGGAATACAAAGAGATAATTCAAACGCATCACTCCTAGGAGAAAGGTTAAGGGACCGTTATGATAACAATCTTGAGGATCTGAGATTGAGGGAGTTAGCTAAAAATCCTAAGAATTTCAGTGTGTGTTTTTAATTTATCAGATTTTAATTAAATTTCGTATTTAAAAAAAAATAAAAAAAAAATATTTTTATGAAAAATTTATAATAAACCTATTTTATCATATAAAGTAGGTATGTTATATCAAAAATATGTATTTTTCAATATTATAGTAGTAATTTTATATTTTTTTTAAAAAAAAAAATGTTCGTATGAAAAATCGTATTGAACTTAGATTATATAACATAAATCATTTGATTAACATCAAATGATTTTTATGTGGTATAATTAGAGCTCATTACACAAAAAAATGATAAAAATTCCGATTTTTGGGGGCCATGTGACCGGCACGTGCCGGTACACAACCGGCACGCGCCGGTAAACCTATACACTTAACCCTAATCTCGAATGATAGCCTCATTTCTCACATCCCCATTTTTTTTTGAAGAACAGCCCGACTTCTCCCTCTCTTCTCCTCAAAAATCAACCATTTTCCATCAATTTTCTTCACTCAAACATCATACAAGTGATAATCTCTCTTCCTCTCTTCAACTTAATCATAAAAGAAGATCAACATTGAAAAAAAGTTGAAGCTTGGCAAGCTCAAAGCTCTCTTTTCTCTCATTCCGGCGACCCACCATTAATTCCGGCGACCTAGCTTTTCTTTCTAGCATATTAAGGTAATATAGATATATATAAATATATATTTCAAATATTTCAAATTTTAGTTAAATTTTCTGAATTTATTTTGATTTTATAGCCTAAGTAATTGTTGGTTCTTGTTGTTGGTGTTGTTTGTTTGTGTTGTTGTATTGTCATACCACTATCGTAGATGGCCTCATCATCTCAAAGCAATCCTAAGAGGAAAAGAGTGAAGTACCCATCGTAGTACCGGTAGTTCAAACTAGGCCTTTAACTAAAAGGAGAAAAGTTTAACCTTTGAAAAAACCGCTAGTCACGTGGCTAAGCGGGCACATGATGAGTACTTTAGTAAAAGTAAGGTTTGGTTAGAACGAGGATTGATTTTTCAAGATTGGGAAAGAAGTGAAAGAAATTTTCAAGGATAGAGGATGGTTGGATGTAGCTATGGATAGGAAAGATAAGATTAACGTTTCTATGGTATCGAGTTTTATTCAGATTATCTACTTATGATCTTGATCACGGTTGAGAGATGACCTATATCCTCTAAGAAGTGTTAATGTTACTTTTACCTGCTATGATTAATGTATTCTATGGTTTAGTTGAAATACACAAGAGGAGGATTATCATAATGTATGGGGTTTAGAACATCCTATGGCTCTACAAACCAAAGCTTATGAAGCCCAACAAGCCTTTGACCCCACCTTTGAATGGATAGAAAATAGGTTTGCTTATGGGAATTGTATTAGGGACATAAGGGCAATAAAATAGTTCTTAGGCCATAATGTATGTCCTTCCACACATGTTTGTGCATTTGGTCGAGAGGAAGTGGTTATTGCTTGGGCCATGGTAATGATATTCCTATAAATCTGGGGAAATTAATCTTTTCTAAGGCATGTGAGTTTGCAAGCACTCGTTATCAAGGGGGACGTCTCCCGTTCCCTAGTCTCATTTCTCGCCTTATGTGAGCTTGCGAGAAGTCCCCTGTCTTACCCTCGGATAGAATCGTGTCTCCTACATTCCTCCCATTGGTCTTAAGTCGAGAGCCTTACCTCTTGGAGTAATAGATTACAATAATCCTAATCGTCAAGAAACAACAACCACCACCTCCACCTCCTATTCACACTCAAGTACCTAGACCACCTAGGCAGTCCACATCGACCACAACAGAGCCAAGTTGAGGCTATGTTTCAAAGATTTAGTTCAAGCTCGAGGCTAAATGATGCTAATATAGCTTTAGCTTTGTGAGAAGAATAGACATTGGGCTGAGGACATTAGAGTTGGTCGGAGAGGATATCGAGATGCTATGAGTGAGTTTGATCCTAGATTTGCTTTGAGATTTACGCTGGACACCCTATAGTCGGCTGACCCATATACTATGCCCAGATTGGATTCCGCCGATTCCACCACCTGTATATATCGTGACTATACGCCGTCATCCATAGGACGGGGTGGTATGTTTACAGTACACCAGGGACATCCTTGGGCATGGGAGAAGTGACTTCAGAGCGGTGTGACAAAGCAGGGATTTGGTTCATTTGGTCTTGAGGATCGATTTCTATGTCGACGATGAGGATGAGACATCATTTGAACTTCACGTATCGGATCCACAGCCAGATTCGATTATGGTATTCATACGACGCAATGCAAAGGAGCTGATTATACTTCGATACTATCTACATTTGGATCATCGTCATCTCGATCGACCTACTGGTGACATTGATCTTAACTATGATGAGGGCGAGTGATTTCTTTTCTTTGTTGTATAACTATCTACTTTTTGGTTTGACATAGTATCTTTTATATTTGTTGTATACGTTAAGCGTTTGATGCACTCTCGGGGTAGTGCGTTGTTATTTTGTATCTTTTTTTCGGATGTTTTAGATCTTTCCCCACGTTTTAGAAATATGCGAGAATCTATTGTCGAGAAAATAAAAGTTGGATCAAGCTAGAAATTGAAATATCTCTGATCGAAAGCACTATTTGACCGGCACGCGCGGTTGGTGTCCGCACGCCGCCGGTGTAGTGGGCTGCGGGATCTTCTCGATATTTCCATTTTAGTCCGGCTTTTGCCTATAAAAGGAAAAAGTGATCGGCATTCCTAAAATGCTCATTTCCTTCCTTTATCTTTAATTTTCTTGCTATAAAGAGTTTAAAATGTCCGATCGTTAAATCGATTAATGATTATTCTCCTCCACATACACCAAATTACATCATTCCAAATCCATTTTTCATCAAATCCCTTACAAGCCTATGTATGCTTCGGTTCACAACCCTTATATAAGTAATTTCAATCAGTCACGGTGTTGATTGAAAGAGGTTTAAATTTGAAAAGGTTGACAATCCGGGCATTTACGAGGATGGATATAGATGGGTGGGACTATTTTTGTCGTATGCGAGAGGTAGGATTAATGTTACTATGGTAAGAGAATTCTATTCATGACTTTCGAAAGCTCATCTTGTATGTCGTTAACACGATGCATTCTGATGAGGAGAGTTGTTGTTCCTTTCACTTCTACCAACATAAATCAAATTTTCCTTATTCCACCAAATCCACACATCACCAAGTCATTGTATCAATGGAGATTGGATACACTGACGGTTTTATTACAAAATATTCGGAAGCTTGTCCACTCTTGTTCTACAATTATGATATTGATCAAAATGTCTCTACGATCGCTTTGCTTCCCATCTTAGAGCGTGGAGGCGATTCATCAATTCACGAGTATATCCAATCTGTTAATTTCTGGAAGTTAGTGATGATGAATTGATGCTTCTATATGCGATTACTCTTTGGGTTTGTTATAGATTGAAGTCTTGATTCGTAAATCACCGTGAGTTTTATGCTCGGGAGAAGACCGAATTATCATCCTTTACCATTTGGATGGTTGATTTCTAGTTATGTGTTCATTTGGCAAGGGTTCGGAAAGAAGCGACGGATGAATATTTTCCACTCGCATTCCTCGTATTGGGCTTTTACGGTCGATATTCGGGAGGATCGTCAAGTGGTGAAAATTAGATAAGCTGTGTTGGTAGTCGGAAGGAATAAAAATAATAAAAGTAGTACGATACGTTAGTATAAGTCACAATAAATTAAAATAACTTAGTTTAATAAATTAGTTTAAATTAGTTTAACTTAATTTATGGTTTTCTAGTTTAACACTCTAGTAGTTTTAAGTTGTGTTTTAGTTTTGTAATATATTTGCATGTTTTTAATTTATGTTTTTAAATGTTTTTCTTTATATTATATAAACGCTCGTCTATTTGACACCTAAAATAATCTAAACATGATAGAATTCATTTTATTTTCTAATCCAAATTTTTACTACTCATTAGCCATCGGACGATGCCAATTAAATAAGTGGGGAGTAGAGATTGGTTAGTAAATAAATTGAATTTAATACATCAAATACTTACACACTTAGTTTAATAAGTAATAATATATAATTATTTGATAAAATGATATATTTGGATAGAATAATTTTTAATTAAGTAAAGTAATCTTGATATATTATTCTTATATTAATTATGTCTATTTTAGATTTTTAATAAGATTTTAAGTATATATATCTTGATAAATATTATGAAATATTTTTTTATGAAATTAGACAAAAGTTACTTATAATTATAATGAAATTTTAGAATAATGTTCTTTTCAAGACAAAGTATGAAATTGGAATCGGATTAGGGATGATGAGATTTTTGGCATAACTTTGATAAACCAGAGCCAAATAAGCCTCATACCCAACATAATTTCCAATTTTGTCCCCACCTCACCTTGTAGAGTGATCAAGACCTCACTCAAATAGCCATTATTATTAACTAGAAATTACTAACCTAACTTAATAATGGTCTACATTTCTTTGAAAATCCCGCAAGTTTAGTATGTATTTATGGATAAGCGGTGACAACATCGAAATTTGATATATCTTTGAGATTGAAATGAATGTTATTCGGAAGGCGATTTGTTATCAAATATGGTTATTCTCTATAATAAAAAAAAAAAATAATAATAATAAAAATAAAAATATAAAACAGAGTATTATAGGTATCTTTCTGTTTTTGATCGACAACCCAAAAATAAAATATCGATATAAAATTTGCTTTGATGATAGTAGTCCAAATTAGGTATTATCAATAAAATGTCCTATTCTTTGGGAATGAAGGTATATGCTATAAATCGATGAAAAAGAAAAAGTCGAATCAAAACTATCAAGAATTATCACGAGTTTAAGGAAACCGGATTCGTGATTTTCGATCGAAAGAGTAGTACTCCGATCAATCTTGATAAAGCAATGCCTATGTTCTTAAGTTCTTATTATTTATGTTAAAATAAAAAAAAATAAAAAAAAGAGAAAACCCTATTTTGGAAGTTATTAAAGTTGAAAATTGAAAACGATTAATCGAGTGTTACTAATTGAGAAATTTTTGATCGGAAGATGAAGGTGTAAATCGTGCGACTTGCTTCTATCTCTTTTGATTTCCTTTGTTATCCTTTTCGATTAGCCAACTACCCCGAGCACGAACGTTACAAGCCAATTTGCCAACTACTTGACTTAGTCATTGATTCCGATAAATCATACGATTGGAGATTAAAAAGTTGTTCTAAATATTTTATTTATACTTATAAAGTAATTCATGAAAAATTTCATTTAAATAATATTTTATAACTAGTTTATTACGTTATATACATTTTTTATCTTCTTAATATCTTAGATAGATGAAATTAATATAATTATAATGTTGACAGCATACGTTACTAAGTTAGGAATTTAATCTAGAAGAATTATATTATCGCTTATTTTGCTCGAGGACGATCAAAAGCTAAGTGGGGAGTTGTGATGTATGAAAAATATATGATCATATTATAAGACTTTTTATTATTATTTTATGATATTTTAGTATAATTTCATATAAATGCATTGAAAACTTATAAAAATCATAGTTAGTTATAATTAGATGCATAAGTTATAAAAACGATAAAAATGATGGTTTTTTCGATTTACGTTTGGTGTTTCATTGATATTATTGCGAGGATCGGATGTTTACCAAGATCCCAAAATATGACATACTTTGAAGTATAAATCATGAGTTTTGTGTGGATAAAATATTATGCCAAAATCTAACAACTTTGAATGATCAATCTGTCCTTAATGTTTCTACCGTAACTCATCTTCAACGGACATTTGATCTAACTTAGAGGCATTTTCAGAGAAAAAGTCCTTGATGAAAGTTGTAGGCCTTCAAAAGAGCTTTCCAACGAATATCAAATCATGTCAATCTGAGGTCTACAGCTCGAGATAGGTTTTTCTGAACATCGATATGTTGTATGTCCGGCACGCCACGCGAGAAGGCGGATCTTGCGTAAAAATCTCGACATTGGGCCCACAAATCTCTCGACAAGGGAATATATACTATTTGACCGGCACGCGCGCGGTTGGTGTCCGCACGCGCCGCCCTTGTGGTACACTCTATAAATACCCTCAATTGCAACCATTTTGAAGTGTACCAATGCATATATCTCTCTTACATATCTATCTATAGTTTCGTTTTGTTGTTTTTAGTTAAATAAAAGCACAAACGGCACTCTGCCGAATAATGTTTGTAGTATAAAGTATCGTTATAATACTTAGAAGATGTATCAAGGCTCATTGATGTAAAGGAGTTGCTATTTCGGAGGATACAACTCAAGCTTCGATTGTAATCAGTAACTTTTCTAATGTATTTATGTTGTTATTAGTATCTATATATTAATTATAATGATATTAGGCTAACTTAATATCTAGCCAAGATATGAAATTGGATTAGTATTATCTTTTTAGGGAAATGGATGATGACTATACTAAAATTGGATAAAAATCGGTTATAATGAATCTCTTTCTATATTAAGTATTGAATTAGCTACTTGATATGAAAGAATTCATAATCTAATTATGAATTGACGCCTCGTAGTTAGGTTATGAACTCGTTAATAGAAAGACCGGAGGAGTAAAATTGGCGAGTGAAAGCGTGACAACGGAATCCGATTTCTAAACCGGGGTAGATTTGTTTCGGGAGAAACAAACTCTTATTGAAATATGTACTCGAGAGATTATTACGTTTAATTCGTTTGTTTAATTGACATACCTTAAAATTGGCGAATGACAAAACGGGAGTGACCCATGCTTGAGGATGACCTTGGACAAATGATTGGACATATGACTATTTCAGATGCTCGTGTGAGGATGAATTGTTTAGTTTAGGAGTGCACCGTTTCGTATAATTGATTTAACTTAAAATAATGATCGAGCACATCTAATTTCCACTAGAAAGATATAATAATTCAATAACATATTCTTGGCTAGTCTCTAAGTATAATATCTATCTCCTCCCTAGATATTGTTTTGGTACCTATATATACTTATATCTATATATATATATATATATATATATATATATATATATATATATATATATATATATATATATGTATTATATATATCTATATATATATTTATATACTTATATATATCTGTTTTAGTTTTATGCTTTTATTTATTGTTTGTTTAGAGTTTGGTTGGATAATAAAATTGCGACTTAGATTGAGATAATAATAGTTTCTCGGTGTTTAATCACACGGTGAATTACCAAGTTTCCCTGAGGATCGACACCTGACTCACCATACTATCACTACAATTTGACCCGGTACACTGCCGGTAAGGATTGATAGCATAGAAAAGGTCCGTCATCTAGCAACACACCGTGACCCCCAATTATCGGAAGAGTCAAAAGCAATGACTACTACCTTTCATGTGAAGCAGTTACCGTGTAACTTACAATCCTATCGCTATAATAATATCCATACGATCGTATCTCGAGTGTCAATACATTGACGATCGTATCTTATAATCCGGACATCATGCTCTCTCGGAATAACACACTTACTCCCACTTTGCAAAGATTCTCGAGAGCTAGACATTCCTTATAAGAAGTCCATTTCGGATATTCAATCCTAATCATAGGATACGCGATTCCCGGACGACCAATCATGTATACTCCGCGTGCTTCAATATCATACCCAATCACTACCGTATGATCGCCCGTGGTTAGGAGAAATCTCAATAGTGTCAAAGCATGACAATCCACACCGTGATGCCATGAAGACTCGGTCAAAAGGATAATTACACAACCGCCACATAGTGTGACACTTAATGTAAGTGGAGTCGAGTCTAACGTCGCATTCTCTAATACACGTCCACGTCACGGTCCAAGTGTCTCTACACTTCAATAGACGAGATCTATCCCTACCTTCTAAAAGATAGAAGACATCCAATACGTGCTTAGTCCGATTATACTATCAATGTCCCATTTGATAATATGTAAGACTAGAGACATTTAAGTACCAACCTTGTTATAGTGATTAGAGATCTCATCAACCATAATCACTATCATGGTTTCTCTATCACAGATTGATACTAGGGACGTTACTATATATATACAACAAATAATATGAAGACAAACAATATATAATAACATAAGTGCTTTTATTAATCATAATAAAGTTATTACATGAACTAAATAGACTGTAAATGACCCGACCCGGTCGGATCCGGTCCAACCCGATTGGGTTTAGGACACCTTTCCAACACTTAAGACTCTTATGATCCGTGAAGATCCTTGCCTTGACACCATACAAATAGTGTCTCCAAAGCTTCAGAGCAAATACCACTGCTGCCAACTCCAAGTCGTGTGTAGGTTAATTCTTCTCATGCACCTTCAACTGCCTAGATGCATAAGCAATTACCTTTCCTGATTGCATCAAAACACAACCCAAACCTTGACCCGATGCGTCTGTATATACATCATAGTTATCAAAAACTTCCGGTAATGCTAACACAGTCTTGTGGTCAACTTTTCTTTCAAAGTCCGAAAAGCTTCCTCACATTCAACTGGTCCACTCATACTTAACGTTCTTTTGAGTAAGCCTCGTGAGAAGTGTAGCTATCTTAGAGAAATCCTTTACAAACTTCCGGTAGTATCCATTAAACCCAAGAAACTTCTTATCTCATTCTTGATGTCGGTCTAGGCCACTTGGAAAGCGGCTTCTATCTTCGTTTGGATCCACCTTAATACCTTCTCCGAAAATTATATGCCCAAGAAAACTAACTTGGTCCAACCAAAATTCGCACTTAGAAAACTTGGCATACAATTTGTTCTCATTTAAGGTCTGTAGAACTATCCTTAGGTGTTCTTCATGCTCTTCCTCATCCTTAGAGTATACCAAGATATCGTCTATGAAAACTATCACAAACTTATCGAGATAAGGCATGAAAACTCTTTGCATCAAGTCCATGAACTTCGATGGAGCATTAGTGAGTCCAAACGGCATGACCAAAAACTCATAATGTCCATATCTCAAATCTTGGAAAATTTGTCTTAGTATATCTCGACACCTTGATCTTCAATCGATGATAACCGGACCTAAGATCAATCTTAGAGAACACCTTCTTACCTTGCAACTGACTGAACAGATCATCAATCCTTGGTAAAGGATACTTATTCTTGATTGTCATTTTATTCAGCTCTCTGTAGTCGATGCACAATCGCATACTCCCATCTTTCTTCTTCACAAACAAGACCGGTGCTCCCCACGGTGATGTACTTGGCTGGATGATGTTTTTCTCTAGCATCTCCTTAAGCGAGAGTTTTCAACTCTTTCAACTCCATTGGTGCCATCCTATAAGGTGCTTTAGCCACTTTGGTGATGCTCCGGCAATCAATTCGATCTCGAACTCTATGGCCCTATCGGGCATATGTCCTGGCAAATCTTCCGGGAAAACTTCAGAAAAGTCCTTAACTACACGAGTCTCTCTAACTCGGGCATATGCTTTTCCTTATCTAATGCATAAACAACGAAACCACAGCAACTCCTCTTCAAAGCTTTTAAGGCTTTAATTCTTTGAGATAATCGGATTACGACCCTTGCTAGGCTTGCATACGTTACCCTGAAACGTCTTAGCTGATTTTCCTGGGGCCTTAAAGATCACCCTATTACCTCTACAATCCAAGTAGACGTAATTCTTGGACAACCAGTCCATACCCAGGATAACATTGAAATCCGAGAAATCCAACACCGTCAAAGCATGCTGGCACTTGTAAGTCCCAACTCTAAAATCGACTTGAGGTGTGACCTGGGCACATCTAGTGACTCTGCCCAAAGTTGTGGTTATACTCAAAGGTCTCTCCAATTCCTTAAGAGGTAGGTTCAACTTCTTAGCTATCTTAGAGGAAACAAAAGTCCCTGAAGCTCCAGTATCAAACAGAGCTGAAACTGCTAGATTATCTATGATTACGGTACCTAACAAGTGAATCAATTTAAGTATAAATACGTAATATCATATGCGCGCTATATCATATTAAATATTTATAATAAACACAAACAACTGAAAAGTACTGTCACCACAAGGTCATCTAACTCTTCCGGTTCTCAGCATCTGCTGCGAAGACACGACACGAATCTGCTCTGCACTGTGTAGTACGATTACCTGCTTTGGTTACCTCGTCCTCCTACACTGATTACCTTGAGAGAGCTTCTTAGGACACGCTCTCGAGTAATGTCCCACTTCCCCACAGTGGAAACAACTCACGCTACTCGCCATGCACTCTCACGTGTGTCTTGTTACACTTAACACAAACCGAGGGCGTTCCACTTGCTTTGAACTCTTCGTGGCGGTTTCCTGTCCTCTTAACATTCTCTGCTGCGGTGCTCCTCTGTTTGCTTCCTTGATAATTTGAGAAAGACCTCTTATCTCCAACTACAACCGTCTGTCTCTTTGGCAAATCTCTCCACAATCAAAGCTCTACCATCCATGACGCTTGCCATGCTCGTAGGTCTATCTCTAGCATGCCCTTCGCCACCTCATGTGACAATCCTTCCATGAATTTATCAATCTTTTTCTCTTCACTTTTCATGATCTCGGGGTAGAATCGCCCAACTCATGGAACTTCAGAATCTTGAGTTCTTGTAGTATATCTTCCTTGTTTTCAAACTCGGGAACTCATTGGCCTTCGCATTCCGTCTTTGTCCTAGGAAAGTATTCCTTGTAGAAACGATCCTTGAACACTTTGCCCAATCCGTGATCCTCGGGTTAACTTGCTCATCGCTTCCATCCAACTTTCGCATTCCACGCCAACAAGGATATGGCTAAATGAGCCCACTCAGATTCTGGAGCTTTCATATTTCTGCACGCCTTCTCGAACCCACGAATCCATAGGTCTGCTGTTGTTGGTTCGACATTTCCAAAGAACTCTGGCACCCTATGTTTCTTCATCTTCTCATACCAATCCACTGATGCATCGCCATAACCCCAAACGATGATGATGTCTTTGGCTGCTTTGCCTTTGGTGGGGCATTCGATCTTGATAGTTACTGTTGGGGATGGGTGTAGCCAGTGCTACAAAAGAATCCGACATAGGCGGTGGTGGAGGTAGAACCGTCGGTTCGCGGTGTGAAACTTCGGTCGCGAAGGAAAACGTCGATACTGTGGATAAGCGAAAAAGCCCGGCTAGCGGTGGATGAGAAAGTCCCAACCCGGTCCAACTCGTGGTCCTTGAGTGAAGTAATAACGATGCGCGGGTGTTAAACCGTGAAGGACCCCCTTGTTCCACTCTAACTCTGGTGACAATGTCTGGTCCCTGATTCACCCCACGCAGGGTGTTGCTCACAGACGGGGTGTTAACTTGGGAAACTGTAGGGCCCTGGGTAGCTAGTCCACTTCTTCTCCTTCTCAGAATCACAACCCCGGTAAATCCCGCTCGGTGTTACCCGTGCAGGTGTTAGTTTTGCCTCGGTGTTACTCGTATTAGCTCCTCCTCTAGTAAGAACCATTACATTACCAAGAAAGAGAGGGGTTACTAAAGCTCTAAAACTTATCTTAAAGAAGAAATCAAGTCCTACACAGCAAGGAAAACATTTCTCTCTGATACCAACTGTAACACCCCATTCCCGGACACCGAGCCCTTATCCGGAAAGAGTGTTCGGCACATATATTATCAAATAAATTCAATAATATATGCAAGCCTTCTGTCATACATCAGAACCAAACGACGCGGAAGATAAAACAACTCAACAACTCGGGAAACCAAAAGATCGAACACACGGTAATCAATCTTGTGAAAAACTAAATCCAATAAAGAGAACTAATCATCCAACATCCAATTCCCAAAAGATCTCAAAAAGCTAAACCAAAAGAAGGACAACATTGTTCAAACGTGAAACAAGCTGTTTTTAAGAAAGAAACAACTAAAAGAACTAAGTCTTCAAAAGCTTCATCTCAAACTTCATCATCAAAGAACTCGCTGATCATTGTAGCAACCTGTTCATCTTCTTTGGGGAAAGGGAAGACAAACACAACGTAACGGGTAAGTGCGAAAGTACTCGATGAACGCCGTAGAAGATCGTTATAACTATGATCTCATAAAGAAATAAAAGCAACGCCGTCTTTTATTAATTCATTTCCGTTGTTAACCCTAGCTAACTATCATATTATGTTCATAGCATAACATGAGGTTCCAAAAGGTATCTAACTTAGCTCAAGTTTGTTACATCATGAATAACAAGGGCACTACGCCTAGTAATAGGATGTACTAGGACAATCTGGTGCAACCTACTTAGAGACACGCTCTAGTAGCCCGAGAATATCGAGTCCCGATAGTGTGATAACCGCGAGAATGCACAAGGCGCTTTATCTAGCCAATCGATTGACCGGCGTGGAGTACGATCTACTTTGTGCAGTCGAGAGAACACATCACGATATTGTACTATGCCTTACCAAGCATTGCATGATGTTTAATATTATTAATCTAGCACATACGTTTGATTAAATGTTTAACTAGCCACCTAAGTGTTTTCAAGTAAGCTCCCTCACATCTCCTACTCTCGTACTTAGACCACTAGACACGGACAAGGCCTAGAAATTACACAGACATCGATAAACTCTAGCTTATCGAAGCACAAGGCAAATCCAAAGCTTTCGACGGTCCCACACTTCATCGTTTTAGGGAATCCAAGTGGTGCCGGAACTAAACGCATCAAAAGCTAATTCAGAGCTTTGTCACGTAAGGTTATGCAGTAAATACGCTATTAGGGAGCTTGAAACACATAACAAAGAAAAATAGCCTTTGAAAGCGAGTCCTGTCCGGACGGATAAACTTTACATCCGTGCGGACGACTCTCTCTCGCCTCGATCCGATCTCGAGAAATAGCCGTACGGATAAGCAACTCATCCGTACGAATGGACCCACACTCGGTCGACCGAATGGATAGGCTCGGTCGACCGAGCCTCTCTCTTGCACCTGTTACACGTTTTTCTTGCACCAAAGAGGACAGTTTTCTGCACTCTGCGTTTTCTACTCAAATTCAACCCAAACTCGACATAAGCAAATTAAAACCATGAAAAAAAATCATACAAATTGCTCTACCACTTTATGAAACCTTAATCATACGATAAGAAAACCACGTTACCTTAATTTGCGTGGTACAACGATCCAAACTACCAAAGCTTTGAAAAAAGGTTAAACCTTTAACCTCCAACGTCAACGGATCTAGGGATTGTTGGTATCAAAACGATCCTCGTCTCGCGGTGATCCTTTCTCTCTTGAGACGTCTGTTGAAAAGAGCAACAGATTAGCCTTGAAAATCGAAAGCCTCTTCTCCCCTTTTTTTCAAAACCTGCGCCTCTTCCTCTCAAACTATGCGCCCCTTTCTTTTTTTTTTGTCAAAACAACTAGGTTAAAATTAGGATTAGTTTTCCTTTTATAATCCCAATTATCTAATTTTTTCTTTAAAAAGAAAAATCCTTGTTTATCCCTTTTTCTTTTTCTTAAATCTTTTAATTAAATAACATAATATTCTGATTTTTGCTAAAATACCGAATTGCCCTTTTTCAAAAATCGAGATATTACAATCGGCGTAGGTATAGCAAAATACAATTTACCCTCTGTACTTGGTTTAATCAACATCTTTTCTTTTACATCATTATCTAACTTCATATTCGTGCTCATACGTGTAGAAGAAGTTGCACTTTAGTATCCATTCCAAACTTCTTGATTAAATATCTTCTATACTTAGCTTGATTGATGAAAATTTCATTTTCCATCTTTTTAACTTGCAATCCCGAAAAATAATTGAGTTCACCCATCATACTCATATGAAATTCGCTCTTGATCGGGTTGGCAAACTTTCACCGAATCTTTCATCTTTTGAGCCAAATATTATGTCTTCCCCATAGAATTGTACTAGGAAGGTGCTTGAGCCATATTCAACCTTGAATAGAGTCTTGTCAATGGCTCCTTTCTTATCCATTGTTTACCAAAAGCGTGATAAAGTTTCATACCAAGCTCTAGGGGTTTATTTCAATCCATATAGCGCTTTCTTTAATTTGCGAACTTTATCTTCTTTGCCTTTAATTCTAAAACCTAGAGGTTGTTCAATATAATCCATCAAAAAAATGCACTATTCACATCCATCTGATACACTTTGAAATTCATATGAGCATCATATGCAAAAAAACCGTCTAAT
This sequence comes from Gentiana macrophylla, assembly GCA_026214975.1. Taxonomy (NCBI): domain Eukaryota; kingdom Viridiplantae; phylum Streptophyta; class Magnoliopsida; order Gentianales; family Gentianaceae; genus Gentiana; species Gentiana macrophylla. The sequence continues at coordinate 104,309,819 of CM047808.1, read as the reverse complement.
GGTCTCCAGCCTTGCAACTAGTGCATATGTCTCATCAGAATCAATGCCTTCGGACTGTGAGTATCCTTTTGCTACTAATATTACCCTATTTTGTGACAATGACTCATTGTTCATCCATCTTGTTTCTGAATAGCCACTTTGTACCAATGATGTTTGCATATTTTGGTTAATCAACTGATTCCCAAACTTGGTTTCTCTCAAATTCATTTAACTCTTTTTGCAGTGCAACAATCCAATCATCATCTTCTAGCTTCATTTATGGATTTATGTTTCAGGTGTAATAGGAAATAGGTGAGCATTGCATCAAGTTGTCTTTTGGTCCTCACACCTGCCTGAACATCACACATCACTTACTCTATTGGATGGTCTCTAAGACAACTCAAATCTGGTTGCACTAATGGTACCATAGTTGTCTCATTTGGTTCTTCAACTAATTCAATCTCAAGTACTGAAACAACTGGTTCTTCAGCTGGTTCATCAAGTCTGATATATAGTCTTTCAACTTCAAAAGACTGGATCTGAAATCTTCATCTTTTCAATTTCTTTTGCTAATTCTTCAACATCTTCAACACCCTATCTGATGATGTTTGGTTCAGCAGAAAACAAATTGAATTGATTCTTCAATCACCAAAGTTCTCTTGTTTAGTATTATGAATGTTTTACTTGTATATGAATATCCCATGAAAATTCTTTCATCAGTTTTCTCTTCAAATGTCTTTAGCTGATCTTTTCCATTGTTGTGGATAAAATATTTGTCTCCAAATATATGAAACTGTGAAATGTGAGGTCTTCTACCAATCTAGATTTTATAAGGTGTCTTGTTCTGTTGCTTGTTGATAATAAATTTGTTCCGAGTGTAGCAAGCGGTATTCATAGCTTACGCCTGAAATCTCTTAGTTAAGCATGCTTCAACAATCATTGTCCTAGCAAATTTATCGAAAATGATTTTGGAGATAATTTTTGGTATATTGATATTCACACTTGAGTCAATGATTTACAATGTATATATACACGGTAGTGGAAAATTCTAGGCTACTCTAGTAATTACAATAAATAATAAATATAAATAATTTTGGTACAATCGTTACACGCTATTACCACCCCTCAAGTTGGTCGAGGGAGAAGACCTAACTTGCTACGTTGGTGTTGAAAAGCCGGATGAGGAAGTGACTTGGTTAAACAATCGGCTAGCTGATCCTGAGCATTAACATGAGAAATTCGAAGCTTTACATTTTGGACTTGGTTACGAATAAAGTGATAATCAATAGCAACGTGTTTCATGCGTGAGTGAAAAACTGGGTTGGAGCACAATTGAGTTGTGCCTAGATTATCACAGTATATAACTGGAGGAGAGCAAGGTAATCCAAGGTCACAAAGCAAAAATGTGATCCAATTGAGTTCGTGATTGTAGCGACAATCGAAATATATTCTGCTTCGTTGAGAACGAGCAATAGTGGTTTGCTTTTTAGAGCTCCAAGATATAGCATTATGACCAAATAAATAACATAGGCGCTTGTAGACGAGTAATCATTCCTATTACCACCTCAGTCGGCATCCGAAAATAAAACCTCAAGGGGACGGGAAGAGTGTAATGTAGAAGTAGAAAAAGGTAACTTGTGACTCTTATTTTCTAAGCAGGCAGAGCAATGTAATAAATTGGAAGAAACATTGTCTAGCTTATAAACACTGATGACGGTCAAATTATACCCGTAAAAGTCATCAACGTTGACCTTAAATCGAGATTAATAATATATATTTCATATTAAATCACATGTTTATATTTATTATTTAATGTTAAGTGATTATTAATATGATATTTGGTATTTAGCCGTTTTCATTATTAAAAGCCGATTTATTGTGCGATAAATGCTGATTTTGTAGATCACGACAAATCGAGAGGATGAATGTCATTCAATCAATGGATCTCAAGATAATAAGGAAGAAAATCGGAGCATTAATCAAGAGATAAATTAGAGAAATCGAACAACACGCATGGCGTGGAGTGGGAGCAAGATAGACGAGAAAACGATTAACGTGTGCAAATGTTAGGTTCGGTCGACCGAGCCTATAGCTTGATCGACCGAGTGTCGGCTCTCGGTTGACCGAGTGTCGGCTTTCAGGCGGTTTTCGGCTTTACTTGTGTTTATCTTCTAGAACCACCCTAAGTCGGCAAAAACTCTATATAAGCAAAGCACTACGAGAATTGTAATACACACCTTGAATACCTTAGAATATCATTCAATAAAATCACTCTATTCATATCTTGATTCAATGTAGTTTATTGAGGGTGTTTCCAACAATTTAAGAAATTTGCAAATATGTAAGCTCTTATTTTACTGCTTCTTTTATTTGAAGTAATTAATCCTCCCAATTATGCTTTATTGTTTGAGTTAGTTAATTCATAGCTAGATGATGTAGATCTAGGTTATGACGTTAGGGATGTGGCGGCGCTTGTCTATGAGGATCCCATAACCTACGTCATATGTTTAGTTTCTATCCATGAATCTGCTTAGTTTAATTAATGCGTATCTAAGTAGTTTATATGATTTCTTTCTGAATGACTTAACTAACTCGCTCAGTATGATGAAACGCCGAGAAATATATATTCGGGATTGAATCGGGGAAAAGACCATTCGATCGGCCGAGCCCAACTATTCGGTCGACCGAGCCCTCTGTTCATCCGTTAGATAGCCATGTCTTTATGGTTAGGTTAACTTAATAGAATTTATCATCTCGGTTAGGTATGGCTATGGCTACGTTACTCGCTTAGTTTAATTAAAATGTGTAAAAGGAAATACCAATATAAAACTCTTAGGTAGGCTCATGAATTGATCTTGGACGTTCAGCGTTATCTAGGTAGGTTTATATTTGGGGATTGCTAGCACCTGATTATACGTAGTTCGTAAACTAGCATGAGACCTAAAAGGTAATTGTTAGTTGGACGAGGGCTTGAGTGATCGTTTAGGAAGTACGCCTAACCATAGGAATGTTGCCTAGACGAGGTGTACGGTCAATATCGGCATCCTTAGAGTCGTAAGCGTGTGAGTTATATGAGATGGAGGCACTAAAAGGCGAAGTCACGTAACAATATCACAGTGGTTTAGTGACTTACCGGTGCTAAGTCAAGTTAAAGGGGATGACTCCCGTAGCCAATCTAAGATAGATACAAATGGATTGACAGTTAATAAGTTCAATTTATTATATAAATTATCTAGGTCCAAACGATAAAGACTATAATTGGGGAGGTTAATTACGTTGTGTCGAGTCGTGTCTTTATCTTTTCTTGTCCTTTGTTGGTCGTAGACCGCCTCTATGTCCTTGACATGTTTAATTAATTGTTTGTATATAAGATGATCCACAATTGGTTCCCTGTGGGATCGACCTTGATTCACTATAGCTATACTACGATGGGCTAGTCCTCTTGCTAGTATCTTGGTTTATGGTGGTCGAGTATATTTTAACCTGATTGACCACGTCATCAAACACTAAGAATTTTATTTAATATAATACTTGTAGGGTGACCCAGGCGATTGTGCCACACATCTGTTGTGGCGTTATTGGAGGCGAAAGCAATCTGAGGTGAGAGGCCACTAGTAGAGTCCATTCTTAACCGGACCACGTTGGAGGATTTGACTCTTACGGATATCCTCTCATGAAATTCGAAGGTAAGAATTCAATGGAAATATTATTTGCTTGAGCGTAATTGAAATGGACAATAAATTACGAGACATATCGAGGCACACGAGAGAACATCATTTAAAGTAAAAGATTTGAAAGCAGAGGCAGGGAGAGGCGAAAGCAATATGGGTAATGGGTAGACCATTGCCATCGCCGACCATTATGTCATCAGTGCCAAGGTAGGGAGAGTGGAGTGACAAATTCTACAAATCCGTACTGACATGATGAGTAGCACCACTATCTAATAGCCAATGAGTAGTGGGGGTTGGTGAGCCAAATCGGAGAAGTGGGCCGAGCCAGAGGAGTGGGCCGAGAGATTGGCTTAGGGACATGAGGTGGAACTTGTTGCTGTGAAGCTGCTGGAAAGGGGGCTGAGTATCCATGCCAGGTTGGGGCTGATGGACGGGGCAAGAGGCCGGCTGTGGGACGGAAAGCAGGATGAGCTGACGCCGGGCCAAAAAATGAAGATGCTGAATCCGACGAGGGAAGCTTGAAATTGAGAAGTTTTTCATGTAATTCTTCAAATGAGATGGGATTCTCGCGTGCCTGAATTGCTCGAGCAATTTCTTTATATTCATCACCTGCATTTTCAAGTATGAGATCAATAAAGTCTTCATGATTCACGGGCTCGCCAAGGAGACACAATTCAGCAGCTTTTGATTTAATGGCATAGAGGTACTTGGTGATGGGTTGGGCTCCTTTCTTGATCGATTTGAGGGTCTGCTTGATCAATCTGATTCGGCCTCGAGAATCTTTCGCATATGTTTCATTCAAAATTTGTGATGGGAGTCAACTTTACGTGATTCCGGTGCATTTTCCACCCCTGTTTATCCCACTTTTAGCACATTCTCGGTGTTTTTAGACCGTTTTTGGGTAATATCGTGAGTTTATAGCACGGGGAGTAAATCCGTCGCTTTGATGGTTTACTACCTCTTTTTAGTGATATTAGCCCATTCCCGAGCACTTTTACCCTCCGGAATCGTTTGTGTGTCTTGTTCGTTCATGAGATTGTAGGGTCTAGGTGTCACGAGAACCCGGAAGGCGAAGATCTATGATGAGAAGTATGATCAAGGTGCAAGAATGAGCCAAGGAAGAAGAAAAATGAAGAAAAGGAAGAAAAATAGTTGGTATCTTCATGCTCTGTTCTGTTCAGCAGCATTTTGACCAATGATGAAAGCATTTTCTGGTCATAGTCTCTTCATGAAAGTTATAGATAATTGAAATATATTTCCAACGCACTTTGAATCACTCAAATTGGAGTTCTACACACGAAGATATCATGGTTTTACTGCAGCGTAGAAAACTGCATCATCTCAAACGCGCGTTTGGAGCTTTCAAGCGCGCGTTTGGACGTTTTTCATGTACAGTCTTTGGGAGCTGAAACGCACATTTGGGAACCTCCAAATGCGCGTTTGGGGTCGTTTTGCAGATTTTTCCCACCTATATATACATTTTTACACAGATTTTCAACACACTTCGCCCCTCTAAGAACCACAACCATTAACTCGGCTCAAAAATCTTCCTTTTGGCTCTTTAGACTCATTTCTACTTCAAATTTACTTAGTTTAATGATAGTCTAGCTTAGTTTTAGTTGAAGAATCATGGATTTTGCATATCTTTTGGTTCATCTTCTTCTTCCCAAGTGACATGGGTGTGGAAGGAGCTTGATGTAAACTCAATTTCTACATTTTCGGTAATCAATTTCACTTATTTTCTTGTTTTATGGCTTTAATCTCTTCCTTGATTGTTATTTCATGCTTTATAATGTGTAGCTAAACTTAACATAGTCGAATCATGTGAAATTTGGTGAAATCACCCTTTGGGTGATGAAATTGGGAGTGGGTAGTGTTGTTTATTGTTGTATCTTGCATATTTCACGTCTTAGAACTTGTTATAACGGATTTGGGCTAGATTAGCTACCTAGGTCAAAGTCACACACATCAATCTAAAGAGTTGTTCAGATAGAGAGATGTGGGAAAAGGGGTTCTAGGATCGCGGCGTAGACCGGCTTAGTTGTTAAGCCGGGCCCAAAGTGAGGTTACTCGTTTTAACGTTTAAGTGGCTCTAGTGCGCATCATGTCTTGTTAGTGAATCTTCTAAAGGGAAGGGTAGTTAACATGGCATATAATGTTAAATGAGAGTTGTTCGACTTTAACACGGATTTAGGAGCACGCACCCGTGAAATTGAATGCAAGAGTTCTTTTGTCATATTGCACACTCCCGGTTTTGTCTATCCTTGGGGTTGAAATTAGCTATTTGGATCATGGTTCGGCTATGTCCCTCTCCCTTAGTTAAACTTCGTTGCTAATCGCTTTAATGTCGTTGTAGTTGTATAAACCTTTTCAACCATCGATTTTCCTAGACTAAGTTTGAAGTTTGCTTTGGTACTCACAAACACTTTTCCTTGGGTTCGACCTCGTACTCCTCAGTGGCTATGCTAGCAATCGACCCGTGCACCGCCGGTTAGAGAGTTAGTTTACCCACATTTGAGTCCTTATAAATTGATTTTGTTGGGGTAAATTTTAGCTCAATCAAAATGGCGCCGTTGCCGGGATTTGTGTGCTATTTGTGATATCTTGCAAGTGAACCAAAGCTTAGGCCTAGGTTGTTTTTTTTTTTTTCTTGATGATGGTTTTTGTTGAAAGTCACACCACCTATTGCGGTGGTGGTGGTGACTAGATACCGTGATTGTGTTCTTGTTGTTTTCTCGAGATCTTGCGGCTTGAGCTTAAATGGATGGATTTTTCGATCAATACTACTCACCGAACAACAATACCCTACCAACCTCGAGGCACTGAACAAAGTTATCAACAACGATTCTTGCCTCGGCCTCAATATCAACAAATGAGAGTAACCAAGGTTCATGGGCTTATCGATTGCCTGAGTGCATGCCAAAGTCAAAATTATGGTTATTCAAGTTATGAGCCACAACATTATGAGGGTTGTCGAACCACTAGTGCTTATCAGATTTACGGTGTTCATACTCAAAGTGTTGATAGCTTCACCCAGATTCAGCCACTTGATCGAGTTTGGCATGGCAAGAGGCCTACTACTCACCTCCAATGAATCAAAGTCGATTATGATCGGTTTCCCCATTCCACAAGAAGACTTCACCGACATTCAAATAGAGCGGATTAATTTTTATTGAGCGAGTTTGATTCAAATGAAGAAGGATATGCAAGAGTTCGATAGAAGATTTGACTCCGGCGTAAGAAATCTTGAAGGCGGATGGGGCAATTGATTGAAAAGAGGAGGCATGAGAAAGAGGAAGAGACATGTGCAATAAGCGGTGGTCGGGATGATGATGTTATCATTGAAAAAGTTCAGGTTGAGAGTGAGGTTGATGATTTAGTTTGCCATGATGAGATTTCTGAGCCAGATAGTGAGTTGGGATTGCTCATAGTGCCACCTCCTATTGCGATATTTGATTATGGCAAGTTTCACGTTCTACCTATTGCACCTTCACCCTTTGAGATGAAAATTGATGATGTTATGACTGAGCAAGAATTTTTTGGTGATGAAGATAGCTCGTTTTGGGATGAAGAGGAGTTGCAAGACTTGGAAATGGAGGAGGTGCAACTTTTATCTATTACAATCTCTCCGATGAAATACGAGATGATGACTTGGAGGGTGTCACGATAGATTTGAGCACACTTTGTTTGATGAGACACAATTAGAGTCGGAAGAGAAATCGGGATCGCCCATTTCACCCTCACTCCCAATTGAAGTAAATGAAGATGTCGTTATGAAGAGTGTAGTGAAATCGTATGAGGCCCAAGAGCCATTTATGGTAGAGCTACCGGGAGAAGTGGAGATTATTAGCATGCCGGTCCCGGATTATTACACTCTTCCACCTTGTGTTGATGAGTATTATGCGATTGATTTTAGCGTACTTACCGGTAGATGGAGCTCATGGAATTTGTAAAGGGACAACTACCATGGAATGGCAATTACAAGAAGAAGGTGATGAGAGATTTTAACAAAGAGGATTCCCGAGTTGGGAAGAGGTAACATCGAGGGCCATGAGAGGTAAGTTTCTAGTGAACTCGGTTTCCGTGATGCTTGCTATTTTTAGTCTTCTTGAGTTGTTGATCTTTTTGAGCTAAGATTTTGGTTGATGGTTTTGGTGATACTTGTTTGAAATAAAATATTTGAATTGTTGTTTTGAGTCTTTTGAGGTATGAGTCCGTTTAGTGCCACTACGTCGATGCTAACGACGTTAAACAAAGCACTTCTACCTTTTCTACTTTGTGCCAATAGTATAACTTTGAAACAATTGGCACTGTATAAGTCATCCCGTCGAGCCAACGACACAAAACAAAGGCGCTTGGGGGAGGCAACCCACCTTTTTGGTAGTAATAATGTGTTTGGAGTGGTCTTTGGGTGCAAGAGGGGAGAGTTTTGTCTTAAAAGAGAGTTTGTGGTGAGAATTTCCTTTTGGTTCTGGCTTTTGTTCATAGACGGGGATGTTTTCATGTGAGCCGTTGTGGCCTTATTTTATGCGTGGATGCTCTGTGTTTCTTTTGATTATCTTTACATCCAGTGCAATTCCCGTCTAGTATGGTTGATATGCTTTGATACTTTGTTTGTGGCATGGCTTCTATTTTTATATATCTCGTATCTATCACCATCTTTTGGCACGTGGATTTTTCTCGTGCATGTGTTTGCCTTGGTTTTTGTTTCTATGGTTTTAGATACTCGAGATGGAGCTTACTAGAAGATGTCACGTGGGCTACGAGTGCGCCTTTCTGCCGGGTTTTTGGTCAAACAGCTAAGTCTTTTACTCTTTTTATCTCTCACACACTGAGGACAGTGTTTCGTTTAAGTGTGGGGTGGGAGACTTAGCCGTTTTCTTGCTTTAGCTTTTATTTGTGCTAAATGTGTGGTATGCTTAGCCTATGACCGGGCTCGAGTCGATTTTTGGGCAATTTTTAAAAAATTTCAAGGGTTTTTAGCACCGTGTTGTGTGTGTTATTTTCACATTCGAGTGGTGATCACCTAAGTAGGGACCCCAAACGTGTACACTGCGGTTTGATATTATCTTGAGGATGGAGTTTATTAATTCACGTAAGCTACACTTTGTGCACAATTTGATTGCTACCACCTCTCATACCACTAGTCTCGAGACGAAATAGAAAGGTTCACCTAAGTAGGATACGGGATGACGGTCCTGGCGTCTCTTTGACCAACCAGAGCCAAATAAGCCTTATCCCGAAACATTAGACCTTCGTAGCCCCTCTCAGCTTTGATAGGATGGTCTGACCACCATTCGTTTTATAGCCGTTTTGTTACTTAGTCGAAACCTACCACAGAGCCTTAATTATGGTCACATTTCCTTCATTTATACCTACGAGTGAACTTAATCTTTTGTTGGGCCACACTTGCTAAGGCAAGTGTGGGGGTGAGGAATGATGTTTTGATGGGTTGTTGTTTTCTCGGTTTTGAGCTATACTATAAGGAGAAGAGGAGCTCATTTGGGCCTAGTGTTTTGATTTGGCCCAAGAAGAAAAGAAAAATCTGTCCTTTCTTCTTTTTTTCTTTTAAAAAAAAAACAGAAAAAGAAAAGAGAACTCAATCAATCAAAGTTCAAAATAAATTAGAAAGTTCTCAATGAATAAGAGTTTGGAGTTTATAAATAAAGGGTTGGAATCAAAGTGATGAGCTCAAAAGTGATTTTTTATGATGTTGGAGTTGGGATAGTGAGATAGGTGCTAATGTATTCGATCTCACCTCATAACACTTGAAATATAGTTGAGTGAGGCAATGAGTTCGGGTATGTTAGTATCCTATGGTTCCCAAGTGCTTAAAATAATCAAAAGGAGTTTGGATGGTTTGTATGGTAGAGATAAGGTGGTACACTTGTTGATTAGGTTCACTCGTACTCCTTTTTCTCCAGTTCCCAAAATATCCTTTTCGATTAACCGAATTACCTAGCCTAACGTTATAACCCTTCAAGTCCTACCCGATCGTGTCCAAACTTAGTGACATTGATTAGTGGAGAGGCTAGTGGGTATGAAACGGTTGGTAGACTTTTGGTCGGGATTCAAGCCCCGACAATCATTTTGAGCACTTGGTTTTTAGCTTGGCACCACACACACTCCACTTTCTTGATAATGTTATAACCGGTGTGTATATGTTCGTGTTTCATACTTTGTGGTTACCTCGAGGGTGTGAATAGTAGCACCTACATCACAACGTTGAATCCACTTGGTTGGTTTTAAAGCGCCTAATTTACTCGAGGCGAGCAAGGGCTAAGTGTGGGGTGGTTGATGGGAGTCAACTTTACGTGATTCGGTGCATTTTCCACCCCCGTTTATCCCACTTTTAGCACATTCTCGGTGTTTTTAGACCATTTTTGGGTAATATCATGAGTTTATAGCACGGGAGTAAATCCGTCGCTTTGATGGTTTACTACCTCTTTTTATGATATTAACCCATTCCCGAGCACTTTTACCCTCCGGAATCGTTTGTGTGTCTTGTTCGTTCATGAGATTGTAGGGTCTAGGTGTCACGAGAACCCGGAAGGCGAAGATCTATGACGAGAAGTATGATCAAGGTGCAAGAATGAGCCAAGGAAGAAGAAAAATGAAGAAAAGGAAGAAAAATAGTTGTCATCTTCATGCTCTGTTCTGTTCAGCAGCATTTTGACCAATGATGGAAGCATTTTCTGGTCATGGTCTCTTCATGAAAGTTGTAGATAATTGAAAGATCTTTCAAACGCACTTTGAATCACTCGAATTGGAGTTCTACACACGAAGATATCATGGTTTTACTGCATCGAAAAACTGCATCATCTCAAACGCGCGTTTGGAGCTTTCAAGCGCGTTTTGACGTTTTTCATGTGCAGAGTCTTTGGGAGCTGAAGCGCGCGTTGGGAACCTCCAAACGCGTTTGGGGTCGTTTTTACGCAGATTTTTCCCACCTATATATACATTTTTACACTGATTTTCAACACACTTCGCCTCTAAGAACCCTAACCATTAACTCGGCTCAAATCTTCCCTTTTGGCTCTTTAGACTCACTTCTACTTCAAATTTACTTAGTTTAATGATAGTCTAGCTTAGTTTTAGTTGAAGAATCATGGATTTTGCATAGCTTTTGGTTCATCTTCTTCTTCCCAAGTGACATGGGTGTGGAAGGAGCTTGATGTAAACTCGAATTTCTACATTTTCGGTAATCAATTTCACTTATTTTCTTGTTTTATGGCTTTAATCTCTTCCTTGATTGTTATTTCATGCTTTATAATGTGTAGCTAAACTTAACATAGTCGAATCATGTGAAATTTGGTGAAAACACCCTTTGGGTGATGAAATTGGGAGTGGGTAGTGTTTTTTATTGTTGTATCTTGCATATTTCACGTCTTAGAACTTGTTATAACGGATTTGTTAATATAAGAAATATAGTAGCGCCTTCCTTAACAGCTATAGCTTTTAGGAGAACTGGTAAGCGCTTGATCTTTAACATGGTATCGGAGCCAGATGTCATGAGATCGAACCCTGGTTGAAACATTATTAAAAAAATTGTGCAAGTGTTGGGAGAGATTGCCCACACTTGAGAGAGGGTGTTGGGTAGATTGCCCACACTCTTGAAAAAAATTGTGCAAGTGTTGAGCAGATTGCCAACACTTGGAGGGGGTGTTGGGACATTGCCCACACTCTTAATGTATAAGAAATAAAGTAAGCGCTTTATCGACACCAATTGGTTTTAGTACAACGGTAGCGCTTGATCTTAACATGGTATCGGAGCGGAGGTCTCGAGTTCGAACCTGGCTATAAACATTATTATTTCCCCATTTATATTGTGCACGTGATGCGTGTGTTGGGCCTCTTTGTTATTGGAGCCTAGTTTGCTCCGGTGCTAATTGGCTTAGCCTTGTTATAGGCCCATACTTGAGGGGAGTGTTGATATAAAAATATAGTAGTGCCTTCCTTACTTATGACTATAGCTTTTAGGAGAAATATAGTAGCGCTTGATCTTTAACAGATTTGGGCTAGATTAGCTACCTAGGTCAAAGTCACACACATCAATCTAAAGAGTTGTTCAGATAGAGATGTGGGAAAAGGGGTTCTAGGATCGCGGCGTAGACCGGCTTAGTTGTTAAGCCGGGCCCAAAGTGAGGTTACTCGTTTTAACGTTTAAGCGGCTCTAGTGCGCGCATCATGTCTTGTTAGTGAATCTTACAAGGGAAGGGTAGTTAACATGGCATATAGTGTTAAATGAGAGTTGTTCGACTTTAACACGGATTTAGGAGCACGCACCCGTGAAATTGAATGCAAGAGTTCTTTTGTCATATTGCACACTCCCGGTTTTGTCTATCCTTGGGGTTGAAATTAGCTATTTGGATCATGGTTCGGCTATGTCCTCTCCCTTAGTTAAACTTCGTTGCTAATCGCTTTAATGTCGTTGTAGTTGTATAAACCTTTTCAACCATCGATTTTCCTGAACTAAGTTTGAAGTTTGCTTTGGTACTCACAAACACTTTTCCTTGGGTTCGACCTCGTACTCACTGTAGCTATGCTAGCAATCGACCCGGTGCATTTGCCGGTTAGAGTTAGTTTACCCACGATTTGAGTCCTTATAAATTGTTTTTGTTAGGGTAAATTTTAGCTCAATCAATTTGCCAAGCATCTCTTGAATTCTTTTTGTAGGTTCATCGTTCTTGATAAAGGGGGACGCCGGGGTGAGAGAGAGATGATGATATTCAAGATGAAGGCTCACCCGCCCGCTTCCATGTAGCAAAATCGAGATTGGGTTTGATCTGTCCATTCACGGTGATGGTGGCCGGCGGTTTGGGGATGGTACCGTCAATGTAGCCGTAGAGATCGTATCCGACAAGGAGCGTTTCGAGTTGCAATTTCCAGGCATTGTAGTTCGTATGATCTAGTTTGATGGGTGTTTGAATTGTGGGATTAAAAGCAACCAAGGAGGGGAGGGAGCGGTGGTAAGAGCAGAGGAGGTGGTAGTGGCTGCCATGGACGCCGATTGAAAGGTGGGTGGTTGACTGGAAAAAGAAGAACAGAGAGGCGGGAGGATGGCCGAAAAGAAAAGAAAAGAGAAAGAATAGAGAGACGGAAGGAAGAGACGTGAATGAGGGAGAGGTTTTAGGAGTTACAACACAAGAAGAGTATTGAGTCTTTCGATACTGTATCGAAAATTATTTTAGAGAATATTTTTGGTATATTGATATTCACACTTGAGTCAATGATTTACAATGTATATAGACACGGTAGTGGAAGATTCTAGGCTACTCTAGTAATTACAATAAATAATTTTGGTACAATCGTTACACGCTATTAGTAGCTTCATAAAGAGTTATATTCTTTCTTTTAGCAACATCATTCTGCTATTAAAAGATTAAAAGCACGAAGAGTGATCGAAAAGCGTGGAAATTCTTACCGAAATCTATAGAGATTAATGCGGATATGTTTCCCTCTTCGTTAGGATTCGTATGGCCAAAATAATTTGTGATTAGAAAGCGATAAAGATTAAGGAATTTGAGAAAAAGGGTGCACAACTTGAAACACGACGTAGTGGTATACGAAAACGATTGGGAATGATGTCCGACACTGTAAATTTCAAGCTTTTATACCCCTCCCGAATTCAAGCCCACCGTTGAGCCGGTAAAAAAGTTACCTCAATGCTGGAACAACTTACTGTGAAACCCCTGTCCCAGATACCTAGTTTTTATCCATAAAGTAACGTTCGGTACACATATAATTAAAATTTAATTCAATTATATACGTAAGTCTCACGCGATCAACACCAGAATTCAAAAAGAATACAAAACTATAAGCTCTAGAAACTGAAAAGACTCAAACAACCGGTCAAAAAGAATCTAAAACAGCTTGGTTCATATTATATTAAGTAGTCCGATAGTTTAAGTTCATCTTTTCTACAGAGTTTGACGGGATGTGCATTTGGACTATTATATAAACCTGAAAATGACTAATAATTTAATAATATTCAATCAATTTTAACCCAGAAAAATGAAGACAGAAACTCTTCTTTAATATATATATATCTATCCCCTTTCCACATGCTCAATGATTAGATAAACCAAGCCAACTCCGGCCAACCCATTTCCCACCCCTTTCAAACCCATTTCCTTGTGTGAAAAGTAAATTGCTAATTAATGGGATTAATAGAGATAATGCTGTACTTGTTAATTGCAAGTTCATGTATTGTTACAGCTTGAGGATACTGAATTTTGCATGGTTGAAGCCAAGAAAATTACAGAAATACCTAAGAGCACAAGGACTTAAAGGAAACTATTATAAACCACTGCATGGAGACTTGCCACAACTTAGTAAGATGCTCAAAGAAGCTAGGTCCAAGCCTATCAGCCTCTCCGACGATACCGCAACCCGGGTTATACCGTTCTTCGTCGAAACCATCAAGAAATATGGTAATCTTTCTGTTTTTTAACTCTGTTTTTTCACTTAGAATCTGATTTGATGGTTGTGATTGAAATTGTATATATGTAGGTGATAATTCATTGGTCTGGCTTGGACCGAAACCTTCGATTCTCGTAATGGACAACGAACTAACGAAGGAGATCATGCTTAAGCCGAATATATTTCAAAAGCCTCCGAGCAATCCACTCACCAAATTGCTTGCACAAGGGCTGGTCGTCTATGAAGGTGATAAATGGACCAAACATCGGAAAATAATCAATCCAGCTTTCCATGTTGAGAAGCTCAAGGTACCTAATCGGTTTATACCAACTTTTTTCTGATTTTTATTCATTACCCAAAATAGAATACTTTGATGATGAATCTTTTTGCACGGTTTCTATGTAAAGAATATGCTACCAGCTTTCCATTTAAGTGTGAATGAGATGTTGAGCAAATGGGAGGATAAGGTTTCGAGTGAAGGATCGTGTGAATTGGACGTTTGGCCTCATCTTCAAACCCTAACCAGTGATGCCATTTCTCGAACATCATTTGGTAGCAGCTTTGAAGAAGGAAGAAAGATTTTCGAGTTGCAGATAGAACAAGCAGATCTTGTTATGAAGGTCCAAAGAACATTGTACATCCCGGGACGAAGGTATTTATAATCAAATTTCTTCAAGAACAGACTATATGTATAGGTATGCGTATAATCAAAACCTACGTTGTTTGAAATGCATATATATGTATAGGTATTTACCAACGAAAAGGAATAGAAGGATGAAGTACATAACGAAAGTGGTGGAAGAATCGATCAGAAACATAATTGAAAAAGAATAAAAGCAACGAAATCAGGGAAGGAGAAGCCAATAAAGATGACTTATTAGGGATGCTGTTAGATTCAAATGCTAACGAGATTAAGGAACACGGCGACAAAAGTTTCGGTATGAGCATTAAAGATGTTGTTGAAGAATGCAAACTCTTCTATTTTGCTGGTGAAGAGACAACCTCTGTCCTTCTTTCATGGACATTGTTGCTACTTAGTATACATCAAGACTGGCAATCTCGGGCTCGAGCCGAGGTTTTTCAACTTTTGGACATAAAGAGCCTGACTTTGAAGGCCTTAATCACTTGAAAATTGTAAGTTTATTCTTTTTGTCTTAAAAACCCCTAACCTTGAGGGTCCCCATCCCCTGTCCCACGGGATGTGTGGAGAGACTAAAAGAAGTCGTCCCTGTACGGGATTCGAACCTCCACACTCCAGCTCCAGCCAGATCCAGCTGCCCTTTAAGGCACTTTAGCCCTAGGCCATGTCCTGGGGACACACCACGAATATCATGACAGTGTGTTTAAGCAAGTGTTACTGTATATCACAGGTGACAATGATCTTGAACGAGACACTACGGTTGTATCCACCGGTGGCTATACTGAGCAGACAAGTCAGCCAAGACACAAAATTAGGGAACTTATCGCTTCCAGAAGGATTGATCGTGACCCTTCCGGTTATCCTGTTGCATCATGACAGTAAGATTTGGGGTGAAGATGTCAAAGAGTTCAATCCAAACAGGTTTAAAGACGGAATATCGAATGCAACAAAAGGGCAACTTGCGTTTTTCCCATTTGGTTGGGGGCCTCGGATTTGCATCGGGGAAAAGTTTGCCATGCTAGAAGCAAAAATGGCAATGGCAATGATTCTACAACGCTTCTCATTCGACCTGTCTCCATCTTACGCTCATGCTCCTCACACAATCATCACACTTCAGCCTCAACATGGCGCACCACTAATCTTCCACAAGTTATAATTGAATGTGCACTACTCAAAACAGCTATTTTCTATGCATTTTCTGGATTTATTTTGATATTATAAAGCAGTGTTCAAGAGTTTATCACTATTGTTATGAGTATTTTCTCATTTCTCCCTGCGATTTTCTTTCATATGATTTCACATGTTCTTGGGCATGATCTAGTAAAGGAATTTCGATATCGTAAATCCAACATCGATCAAAGATCTATAGTGGATCCTAAATTCGGTTTTGCTTTACACTTGTTATAAAAATTCATAATCAATCGAAATGACAAAAGAAGGAGATACAAATATGCACCAATACAATCAGGTCTTTCAAGGAAATAGGATCCTCTGTCATGCTCTTTATCCTTTACAAAATACTGTGTAAGTGTAAACATCCAAAATAACGTCGTTTTGGGTGTTTTATTAATTTTTTTTCTTACAGATTGGTTCAAAACGGTTTCGTATTACTGCTCCCTCTTATCACAGCACATGTTGTGACATTTTATCACAGCAGACGATCTGACTCGTCTTGAAGAAGGCAAAGTCGTACGGGTTGCATCTTTCTGCGACAAAAGGTCAATGCCAAAATCATTTACTATATGGCCTGCTTGAATATGCGCAGAACGAACAACAACAATAACAACAAAACAAAACAAAAAATGGAAAAATGACAAAAATATTCTTTAAATTAATGAATATGACAGCTTTTAAAACTTTTGCAGGAAAAGATTATTTCAAAAAAAAAAGGCTGGACGCCTCAAAAAGAAATATAAAACGACACAATTTATCTTTAATGCATCGTTTTTAAACGCTTGTATCTTTCGAAGCTTGCTACTCATTCTAATAAGGCAAGTAATGGGGCCTTCAAGTAGATTGTCTAGTTCAATCGTGTAAATATTGCGTTCACGACGACCAATTAAGACAATTCTTGCATGAACTATCTCTTATATCGCACTTGTTTTTGTCAAATGCAACATAAAAGACATGGTCTCTTAGTTGCGAGATACTTGTTATAGCTTAGATTATTAACAAGCAAAACTTTTTTGATTAAGAAGGATTTATGGTTAATTACCGACAAATCTTTTGTCAAGGATCATGTCATTGGTGCCGTAACCGAATGTGACGGAGCCACCATTGGACTATGACTTATACCGAATGAAAGAACGAAAGGTTGCCCACAAAAAGTCGAGTTGGGTCAAATTTGAATTCGAATTGATTTAATTTGAGTTGAATATTGAATCAAGCCGATCTTGAACTATTTACGTGTATTCTACATCATTGACAACACTTATTCTACGGATATAAAATATGTACACGTATACTTTTATTCTTGCTGAAACTCGAATCTCAAACCCAAAGCCTCTAAATTAAAGGCTACAATATTTATCACTGTACCAATATCTTGCAAAAATCATTGTTGTGCGAATAAACGAAGAGTCAGAGCCAATTCCTAAAAAATAATCCGACTAGGAAATTGCTACTCCATAGAGCCAATGAACAATTGCTGCACTGCCACGTATACCTCCCGAAAACCACATCCATTCTTCAAAAATCCCCTTAAAACTCTTGCCTTCCTCACTGATTTCTTTTGTGTTTTCTTCCATAGTTCTGTTCGAAGAATCTCCCTGTTCAGGTACCTGAGCCTTTACTTTAGCTTGAATGCTTTTGTTTTTCCCGGTTGCGTTTTATTTTGTCTGAGCATGTAATTTGATCTTGGCATCTTGCTTAGAAAAAATCTTAGGTTTTCTTGTGGGCTTTGTTGCATCCACTAAGTTAACTGATTGTAGTAGCAAGCTTGCTTTGTAGAGAAATACTAGGGGTTCTAATTTCTTCTCCTGCAAATGGGTTTTGAGAGAGAAATACAAAGTCGAAATCTTCAGTGATTTGTGTGAAGGTTGGGACATGGGATTTAAAGTAATAAAAGTAGGTTTTAACTGATACTGATGCATCTTACTATTGCTTGGTCTAGTTTTTAGTGATTTTATATATTGAGGTAACTCAGTGAATCTGAAATTGGGAGTACATTGTAAAAAGTGGAATGATATTCTTCATTTGCAAAGGGATCTTCCTTGAATTGAAATTGTACATGAAATTCGTAAGACCAACTGGTATAACTCCTAAAGTTGATTTCATTTAACTGGTGAGGTTGTCAGGCTGTCTCTTTGTGATTTTCTTGGTCTTAGTCAGTTAGCTCGAGCTTTGCATCCATTTGTTAATGGGCTAATATCTTCTCCAAAAGCTTCCGGACATTATATACTAAACTTCAAAATTTTATTCCCATCCTTGCTTGGAGTTCACATGTGATTTTTGATCTTCAGTGTCGAATTGGAAAGACATCTGTTGTACTGATCATTATCTGAATATTGAATTGTGTTTCCTGTATGATGTTATAGGTGGATTGATTTAGTTTTGTCTTTCTGTTTCAAACTCATTGTTCTATAAGTAACTTCACTATGCATTTGTGAAAGTTAGTACAATCTTTGTCTTTGCCAGATGGCAGCATCATCAGCTTGTTTGGTCGGAAATGCATTATCTACTCATTCAAGTTTGAGCAAAGAAAACTGTTGTAGGCAGGTTTATTTTTCCTCAAGCCTTCCATCACTGAGTAGAACATCAAAAGTACTCGTCGTTAAATCATCGCATGACCAAATACCGCTTAAAGCAAGGAGAGGATTCCTAAAAATATTGCTAGGAAATGTCGGACTTGGTGCACCAATTTTACTTGGCAGTGGAAAAGCAAATGCTGCTGATGAGCAAGGAGTTTCTAATTCAAGGATGTCTTATTCGAGGTTTTTGGAATATTTGGATAATGATAGAGTGAAAAAAGTAGATTTATATGAGAATGGAACCATAGCTATTGTTGAAGCAGTCTCCCCAGAGTTGGGTAATAGGGTGCAGAGGGTTCGGGTACAGTTACCAGGACTTCCCAGGAGCTTCTTCAAAGTTTAGGAAAAGAATATCGACTTTGCTGCCCATAACGCTCAAGAGGACTCTGGTTCTTTGTTGTTCAATCTGATTGGGAATTTAGCCTTTCCACTGCTCCTGATCGGGGGTCTCTTCTTTCTCTCTAGACGATCATCTGGAGGAATGGGAGGCCCTGGTGGCCCTGGTTTCCCTCTAAACTTTGGTCAGTCAAAGGCTAAGTTCCAAATGGAACCAAATACTGGTGTAACTTTTGATGATGTTGCCGGGGTAGATGAAGCAAAGCAGGATTTTATGGAAGTCGTTGAGTTCCTTAAAAAGCCTGAGAGGTTCACTACTGTTGGTGCTCGTATACCCAAAGGTGTTCTTCTTGTTGGCCCTCCTGGTACTGGAAAGACTTTGCTTGCCAAGGCAATTGCTGGTGAAGCTGGTGTTCCATTCTTCTCAATTTCTGGCTCAGAATTTGTTGAGATGTTTGTTGGTGTTGGTGCATCTCGTGTCCGTGATCTTTTCAAAAAAGCCAAGGAGAATGCCCCATGCATTGTCTTTGTTGATGAAATTGATGCTGTTGGACGTCAAAGAGGAACTGGAATTGGGGGAGGAAATGATGAGAGAGAACAAACCCTAAATCAGCTTTTGACTGAAATGGATGGTTTTGAAGGAAACACCGGTATCATCGTAGTTGCTGCAACTAACCGTGCGGACATTCTTGATTCTGCCTTACTCAGGCCTGGACGGTTCGATAGACAGGTGAGTCTAATTAAAAGGTTCACCTTCTTACAGTTATTATTTGCATTAAGCAAACATTTATTACATTAAGTTGTAGTGCAGGTGAGTGTTGATGTTCCAGATATTCGAGGAAGAACTGAGATTTTAAAGGTCCATGCCAGCAACAAAAAGTTTGATCCAGATGTCTCCCTCGAAGTGGTTTCCATGAGAACACCTGGTTTCAGTGGGGCAGATCTTGCAAATCTCTTAAACGAAGCTGCTATACTCGCTGGTAGACGTGGGAAAACAGCGATTTCATCTAAAGAGATTGACGATTCAATTGATAGAATTGTTGCTGGCATGGAAGGGACAATCATGACCGATGGGAAGAGCAAAAGCCTCGTTGCATACCATGAGGTTGGACATGCTATTTGTGGGTGAGTTTGTATTCTTTCCATGAATTCTTTAATCTTCAAAGCAGCATTTGAAGAATAAAAATTTTCCTAAGTACTTATATGCTTAATACTTTGCATAATTTTTTGCTTATCTTGATGTTCAGGACACTTACTCCTGGGCATGATGCTGTTCAAAAAGTGACCTTGATCCCACGTGGGCAAGCTCGGGGTTTGACCTGGTTCATTCCTGCAGATGACCCAACCTTGATTTCCAAGCAACAACTTTTTGCAAGAATCGTTGGTGGGCTTGGTGGAAGAGCTGCTGAGGAAGTTATCTTTGGTGAGCCCGAAGTGACTACAGGTGCAGTAGGTGATTTGCAACAAATCACGGGTTTGGCCAAGCAGGTTTTATTCTCTCCCCTCCTCCTCCTCCCCTACTTTCAATAGCAGTTTTGTATTGATGATAACTTCTTGTAATAAAGATGGTGGTGACTTTTGGGATGTCGGATATTGGGCCGTGGTCTCTGATGGACTCGGCTCAAAGTGGTGATGTTATTATGAGAATGATGGCAAGGAACTCAATGTCAGAGAAACTTGCTGAAGATATTGATGCTGCTGTCAAGAGACTTTCAGACAGTGCATATGAGATTGCATTGAGCCACATCCGTAACAACCGTGAAGCGATTGACAAAATTGTTGAAGCCCTCCTCGAGAAAGAGACGTTGACTGGGGATGAATTCCGAGCAATACTTTCAGAGTTTGTAGAAATCCCGGTTGAAAACCGTGTTCCACAATCTCTGCCATCTCCAGTAACTGTATAAAGATATACAACATACATTACCTCTGTGAGTCAAGTTCAGCTTCATTGTACTTTTGTACTAATTCATGTTATCAATATAACATTGTGTACAGTATTTTCTGGCACTAATTTGTAATAGAGTTTCCACTACACAATATTTTGTTTTAAGTATATATAATCATAACTGTTGGTCAATTACATTATTCATTCCACATGTTACCTTATTCTAGTTCCATGGAAACCATATATATCAGCATTGAGTAATGAATTGAGAATTTGTTATTTCTAAATTCAACACATAATTAAGTTTAACGTGTGTTGTACAGGTGCATCACTTCGAAAAAAGAATGAGTCTGTTCGAACGAATGCATGCATCAATCCGAATGGATGCATGAATCTTGTTCATGAACTGATGCTTGCATCAGGTCGAACCCCGTTTCGTTGCGATAACATTAATTCGTACGGCAACTCGTATGTAAACGATTATAAAATATTTATTTTATAAAAAAAATATCTAACATAACATTCATGATTCATTGGTTCTATGTATGAATCACTGAACACTGGTTGTTGGATTTATGATTTACACGAAACATGATTCTCCGTAAGATTCACTAACCCAATATTGATAGGCTTTTCGACGCGTGTTTGATTGAAATGAATATGATTGGGTCATTAGAGGCTGTGCAGCTATTCCCACAAACGAGATTTTGCGGGATGTTTTGTTTTTATGTACTTTTAACACATGTATAGTTGGGGAAATTTTTGTCTAGTATATCCACGTGCATTGAAGTGACGTTAGGTGAATCAGAACCACGCACTTTATATCTGATATAAACTGTGTGGTTTTGATTCACCCAACATCACTTCAGTGCACGTGGACATACTACACAAAAACCTCCCGTGTAGTTGGTGTAATGTTTTTTCTATTGAATCTGTATATATAGTTGTGTACGTGGTTAGTACATGTTACTTAGAGCATGATTGGTTATTGTTTTGATATTTTGCATTTGCCATAAAGGTATTTTGGTCTTTTCGAGTATTGGCTATATAAACCTTATCCTTGTAACCAAACCCTAAGCTCATTCATCTTTTGTTAAGTGTATGCAACTATGCAAGTGCTCTCCTTCTTCTTGGTTTCTTGATTTATTGTTTTCTTGAATATACCAATCCTAACATTGTATCAGAGCTTCGATCATATCCAAAGTTAATCAAAAGCCCAACGATCGCGGATCGAACTCACAAGGTTTTTTTTTTTTTTTTTTTTCCTGGATTTGGACTGATTTTCTTTGGTGTTTGGTGAGTTTTCGCTTCTCGATTTTTGTGATATCTTGTGGTTTGTGGTTGAATCAACCTCTTTCGATTTGGTAAGTCTTGTTGTGAAATTGTTGTTGGATTCGATTTCGTTTTAGTTTGAGTTGTGCATCTTGTTCAACATGGCTGGAGGTGAGCCTTGTTCAGTTGTTGATGACCCTTCGACCAGAATATGAAAATTGTCATGTCCATCGTACATCGTATTCCTTTACCTTCTGTTGATTATGTTCTTCATGAGGTGTTGGCTAAAGATACTCGTCTCAAAACTCAAACTGAAAAGGGAGTTCATACTCCATCTGCATCTGTTTTAGCAACCCCCTCACACTTTAACAAGTGATACGCTAAAACGGATCATGATTGTCATTACTGTAAGAAACCAGGGCATTGGAAAAATCATTGTCCTGAATTATTAGCACGACAGAAAGAAAATGGTTCGAAGCAATATGACAAGTCTCAAAAATAGCAACGTGGTGGAAAACAACGATCATACTTACATGGGGCAAGGGCAACCACAGTAGTACTCACTCATATGATATAGCTTGTGTTGGTCCATCTCTCGGGTAACTCGGTTGTGGATTCTTTTATGAATCCTACTATGGACTCTCTTAGGAACAATTTCAGAGGTTTCTTGCTAGTCAGTCTCAGTCTCAAAGTCGGAGTGTGCCTCAGTCTCGGCATTATGCCTTGTCTGCTCGTTCTACATCAGGTTTGACACCATTGAATGGTTCAGGTACAAATTCACCTTTATGGGTTTTGGTCTATGGAGCCTCATTTCACATGTCCCTTGGTTCTTCTTCTTTTACATCTATGTCTTTTGATTCTCCTTCCCCAACTATTATGATTGCTGATGGCACACCCTTGCCATTGACTGGCATTGGTCACATCCACACTCCACACTTCTCCCTCCCTAATGATTATTGTATTGCAAAACTTACTATGAGTCCTGTCTCGGTTGGTTAATTATGTAACTTTGGTTACTCTGTTCATTTTTCTTCCACCTCTTGTCATGTACAGGATCCCAAATCCAAGAGGCTGATGGGGACAAGCCGTAGGCAGGGGGCTCTATATTTTGGATAAGCTGCAAGTTCCGGGGTACGCAGCTGCCACTGTTGACCTATCTTCTTTTCATTTAACGTCTTCATCTTCTAAGTTTTATTTGTGGCATTCTACACTTGGTCATGTCTCACGCTCTCGCCTAAAGTATATGAGTAATAGTGGTGTTTGGAGATATTTGCATCCTTGTGATATTTCAGATTGTAATGGTTGCAAACTTGGAAAATTTTCTGCCTTGACTTTTAATCAAAGTATATTCGAATCTCGTGCACCTTTTGATTTAGTTCATTCTGATGTTTGGGTTCCTGCTCCTGTCCCAACAAAAGGAGGGTCCATATATTATGTTTCATTTATTGATGATTATACTAAATTCTTGTTGTGTGTATCTGATGAAACATCGTTACGATTTTATTGATATATATATATTGCTTTTCAAGTCTATGTCAAAACTCAACACTCTACCGTTGTTAAATGTTTTTGCTCTGATTTAGGTGGGGAAGATACCAAGAGAGACCTTTCTGACATCTTTATATTAGATGGTACAGTGCATCAGTCTTCATGCACTGATACCCCACAACAGAATGGTGTTGCTGAGAGAAAACAATGACACATTGTTACTGCCCGTTCTATGCTCTTATCAACTAGTGTTCCAAACGACTTTTGGGGAGAAGTTGTCCTCACATCTTATACTCCCTCCGTCCCATTTTATTTGTCCATGTTTCCTTTTTGGTTTGTCCCAAAATAAGTGTCTACTTTGTGCATTAATTGTCAAAAAAAATTCAAAAGCCCTTCCATCTTTGCATAATTTACAATAAAAAAAACGTGTAGCATTAAATTCCCTAACAACTACTTAAAGGGCATAAATGTAAAATATTGGATCATTTAATTAGAATCAAAGCATTAACTATATTTTTTTTAATCTATGTGAAAAGTCAAACGGGACAAATAAAATGGGACGGAGGGAGTATTATTAATAGGATCCCGACTGCTCATAATTCAGGCATTACACCTTATGCTAAGTTATTTGGCCAGACTCCTGATTACTCTCATTTGAGAGTCTTTGGTTCCACTTGTTTTGTCCTTCGTCCACACGTAGAACGTACAAAATTATCTTCTCGTGTTGCTATATGTGTCTTTCTTGGGTATGGTATAGGATAAAAATGATATCGTTGTTATAATCATTCTTCAAAGAAATTGTATGTTTCTCGACATGTTTCCTTTCTTGAGCATATTCCCTTATTTTCCCTTCCTGCTAGCCCCCACAACATAACTGAGTATGATCTTGTTCATATTGATCCTTTCACCACGGATCACTCATCTGACTCACCATCTTCTGCCATTGATGGATGCATCACCATATTCCTTGAAATCTGTTCATTCAGCTTGTCTTCAAGAGCCTCGTGAAGATGATATTCCACCCCCTGCTGCAGCTACCTAAGCACCACTTGTGACGACGGATCTAGGTCAACTTCGTTACCCCAAGAGCACACGTAAGTATACTCAGTTATCAGAATTTGCTTATTCTTCCTACTCTCAGTCTTTTGCTTCATTTCTAGTTTCTTTTGACACATTTTCTAAGACTACCTCTTATTCAGATGCGATTCGTTCTCCTGATTGGCAAAATGCTATGGCTGAGGAACTGTCTGTTTTAGACCGTACTGGTACTTAGGATCTAGTATAGCTTCCGGCTGGTAAGAAAACTATTGGTTCTCGATGGGTGTATAAAGTTAAGACTAAGTCAGATGGCTCTATTGAGCGTACAAAGCTCGTCTGGTAGCTAAAAGGTTTGATCAAGAGTATGGTCTGGATTATGAGGAGACATTTGCTTCTGTTAATACAACGTCCGCACTTGAATTAAGGCCATCAACAATCTCATTTGGCATTTCATCAGCCCCATTCATGTTAATTCTCTGACATGGTTGTAAAGACACTTCTTCGCCCAAATTCAACAATAACGAGTCTTGAAGTAGCTCATTCACGTCCATATTGTCACTCCACGTGTTCAAATGAGAATCTTCGACACATGTCTCTATGCGAAGTAGCTCATTCACATCCATATTGTCACTCCCTATGTTCAAATGAGAATATTCGACACATGTCTCTATGCTTTCTCTTCTTCCATCCAACATCTCTTTCATCTCGTTCCCAACAACATCAACATATGCCTCTTCATTAACATCCATTTCAACACATGTTTCTTGAGTTTCCGAGACATACACTACTTCACATGTTTCTTGACTTTCATAAACCTCTTCAACATGTGTCACTTCCACTTCAATGTCGGTATCTTTTTCCTTTTCAAATTAATAAAACATCTTCTTTTAAATTAAAAACATATATAAACCGAGTCACAAGCTTATCGCAGTTAAGCACCATTGGTCTACCTTTACTAATATATTTCATCTCATAATCATACAATGTTGTATTGATTCCCAACTCATTTTTCACCAAGTCATACAATTCTTCAAAGGTAATGTTTTTATTAACACTCAAAATCGTCGTGACTTCTTCGGATTCACATCTACATACTTCCAAGACCATACACCATCGCCGTTTTTTTCAACCCCTACCGGGTAAAATATAAAAATACAGGAATTATCTTCCATCATGCTTCACCGAGATCCTGTTTTATCCAATACAATAATTACAATACAATGATTACAAAACAATATACATATATACAAAATCCATAATTCTTGAACGTAGCATTGCATTCAATTTAAAGCACAAATCAATTTGAATTCACTTCAAATAAAAAATTTCAATTCATATACAAATCATCCAGTAAACACGTGGTTGCTACCATTGTTTAAGCTAACAAACTCAATTTGCCTAAAACGCATAGTTTAAGCTAATCCCACATCATTCAACACTGTAACAAATCACAATCACATCTTCTTAATCTCCAAAATCATATACATAACATACTTTAAACTCAACCCACAAAATCAAACTCGTTAAAATGAATAGGGTGGGGTGAATTATTGTACATTCACATACCAATAATGACATCCAAGAAAGAGTTTCGATTACGGTGTGAGTTCCGTTGAGCTGTCGTGATTTTCACCAATTCGCCACCCAGCTCGGCCAATATGCTCAGAGAAGAAGAAGAGAGGTAGGGGAGGTCCAAAATCGGACAAGAATTGTACATGCCGATAGGGGAAATGCCAAAGCGGGGAAATAGGGTGGGGGGAATGATTTACGCATGTAAATTGGGGAAAATTCGGCAGGTCGGGTTAGGTTTTCAGGGTTCAATAAGGGTATTTTGGGACTTTCACACCCTTTCATCATTCAAAGCTTATATAGATGGGAAAATTTGTTTGAAAAATCTGTAGTTGAAAGTATTTTGGCTTAAATAACTAAACGCGGGCTCCGTTTGGTTTCGGACTGACTGGATCCAACTTAATATTTTATTAACCCACTATCTTATTTACTATTATTTCACCAATCATTTTACCAATCATTTCACCATCAACAAATAAAATAATATTAATCAATTCATTTTATTCACCACCTACACTATTCATTAATTTATTTTATCGATATAATATTTCTCACCAATCATTTCTTCATCAACACAAACTTTAATACAACATTTCAACCTTATAATCATTAATTTACATTATTTTATTTTATTTTTCTCTCTCATTTCGAATGGATCCAAATCAGGTCAAAGCTAAACAGAGTAAGAGTCTCCACTGTTTTCCTTCTCCTTGGATTAATTTTATTTTTAAAATTTCATTTTTTTTTTAGATGACTTGGGAAAGGGGCTTGGGAAGTCATTTGAAAAGAATGAAGTCCCGTAATTTCAACGAATAATCAAATCAAAGGTCACCTAAACTCACTAAACCACTGTTTTTATTAAACACTCAAGTCCCAATTCCCCAGTTGCTGGAGAAAATGGCTGCCTACAGAGCTGATGAAGAATTCGATTTCCTTTTCAAGCTAGTATTAATAGGCGATTCAGGGGTGGGTAAGTCCAATTTGCTTTCACGATTCACCAGAAACGAGTTTAATCTAGAATCCAAGCCTACTATTGGGATTGAATTTGCTACCAAAAGTATCAACATAGATGGGAAAGTCATCAAAGCTCAAATATGGAACACTGCTGGGCAACGAAGGTGTGCCCTTTATTTTATTTTTATATATATTTATTCCTTAGATTTTGTCGAATTTTAATTTATTTGTTCGATTTACTTCATGATAACTCAGTATTCCATTCAAACGGGCGTTTGTATGCACTTTTTGTGCATAGTACCAGCTGTAGTTTTTTATCCCACCAGACCAGATGTTTAATGATGCATAAGAATACACTGTTTGTGTCGGTTTTGGATTTTTGTTGAATTACATCCAATTCTCAGGTAAAATGCTTTCAAGTGTGTTTCTTTTGGGATTTCTTTGATGGACTTATTTGTACACGATGGTGCTTTTGTGATTAGGTTTTGTTAATGAAGTGTCTAGACTTGTGATGGAACCAGAGATAAGGGTACAAAGGTCCTAGTTGACTGGTATGGGCTTATTAAGAAGCCCGGTTTCATTCGGCTCCTTTATGGATGTGAACAAAATTATAAATAAATTTTACCCATAACATCTATGTCAGTTTTTTGTTCTATGTAAAACTTATTATCCGGTTTGGGGCCTCACTGCTGTACCGAGATTATGCAAATGTAGTGAAAAGTTGGATGCAACATGTAGTGTTTAGGATGGAATTCGCTTTTCATGTCGAGTTTTGAATGCTTGTGCATGTTTCACCACTAATGTAGAGATGCGAAATGAATGGTTTTTTTTTTTTTTTTTTAAGAATGAAGTACTTGTTGTGGGATGATTTCTGGATCGAAGACGTAGGTTTAAGGGTAAATGGTTGAGTGATGGCATGGGATATATGGGCATAGTTATTTAGTTATGTAGTTTCTAGCCATAAAACATATAGGCATGAAACAAATATAAGTCTGAAAATCTTTGCTTTAAAGCAAATATCAAGTGGTTGTACTACGAATTCTTCCTGAGTCAAAACTGTTGTCAGTGCCTCTTCTCAAGCTTTATTATTATTTTTTTTTTTTTTTCTCGTTTTTCAAGTTGCATTTCTAAATGAACAAGTTGAAATTAGATAATTAACAATATTTACTTGTAGACATTTGTTGAAGTGTTATCAATCCAAGGGCAAGCCTTGGTCTGGCCAAAGTGACCCGCGCTTCGTCTTGGACGGACCCCTGTGCAGACTGTATACTTCTATGCACTAGGTTGACTTTTTTTTTTTTTTTTTTTTTTGCCTCTTTCCCATAAGGTTATTAATACTTGTTGAGAAGTTGGAGATCTCTGAAAGTCTCTGGCTTGCTTTAAATAAGTGGTGTACAAAAATGTATGCTTTGGAGATAGTAAATGCTTATGAAGAACATTTTCAGGAATCATGCCATTATGGGAGCTTATTATAGAGGAGCTGTTGGTGCATTGGTTGTCTATGACGTGACACGTCACGAGACCTTCCAAAACGTGAAAAGATGGTTGAAGGAATTAAGAGATCATGTTACAGAGCGTAACATAATAGTTGATGCTAATTGGCAATAAAATCAGATCTTGGACATGTTGTTGCAGTGGCAACTGAAGATGGGAAGGCATTTGCAGTTGCAGAGAAGGAGAATCTCTATTTCATGCAAACTTCTGCTTTGGAATCAACCGACGTGGAAGAAGCGTTTACACGGGTTCTAACTCAGTTTCATCATATCAGGATTAAAAGATTTTTTTATGCCCCGGGTTATGAGGGTAGTGCTGTTGCTGCTTCAAGTATCATCCCACCACCTAAAGGGAAGACAATCAACATCAAATTTCAGATCATGAATTTACACAAATACCCCCTCCACCGTTATCACAGCCTGTGCTGTGATGTATATGTACAGCAGATGATCCACCCTCCAGTAACGGACATGAGCCAACATACATACATACTTACTAGCATGACTCAATAGGAGCCCGACCCCCGAGCCTTAGCCTTCCTATGTACATATTATGAAACGAATAACGGATTAATACAACAAGAAGCGGAATAATACAAGTAGTAAATACTAAATGCAAAATATATATATATATATACACATTACTAACGAACAAGCAATTAAGATGCAGATTTCTGTTTCTCAGTAGTAGTGTTATTAGAAGAAGTGGCCTCAGGAAGCTTAAAGGTAGGTGGTTTATCGGCTCCTCTTCTCGAATACTCCCTCCATCTTCGGGCAGCTTCTGCTGCTCGTCTTGCTCTCTCTTTAACTTCTTCCTCTGAATCAAAAAGAAACAAAAAAAAATTTGCAGAAATATATAAATGTCCTGTAGAATAATGATGTATAACACAACTTATTTCATGCTTTCAATCAAATTAAGTTTAAATAATCTGTATTGTATTATGTATATATCACCTGTATCGTTGTAGCCCGTCGCTTTGCCCCAAAGGTTGTCCCAGTATGTTTCAGTCTTGCCATAATCTTTCTGATTCATCATCATTATTTTCGCTTGGTTCTGCAAAAACCAATTGAGCAATGCTATTAAAAAAGAAAAGTCCGGTATATACAAGGTATCACATCTATACGATATAAATGATTAGGCCTGCATCCCTCCCGACCCTCTTTTCACTAAGGTGTACGTATGCGTTCTTACCAAGACTTTCATTTGTCGCTTCTCCCATCTCGCACTTGCCTGCCATTCCAAAAAGTAAAAATATTGATTTAAAGGTACAGTGGGAAATATACAACTCCCATAAGCTAAAAAGATTGATTGTGCAGAAATGTAAATTACCACATTTTTGCCTTAATTTTGTTGTGTTCGGTGTTCATGTCCATACTCAAAGTTGAATCGGTTTAATTCTCGTTATTGAGGAGGTCCATCAAGATTCAAGTCTAAGTTATTTTTTCAAGAATTTCTAATTGTATCTGCTTTAATACCACCAATCATACAAATAGCTGAAACCGATGCTGAAACTAAAGCAGGCCAGTTTATTAAATCATTTGCACATAATTTACAACTACTAATTCACACGTATACAGAAACTTTTAAGAAGAAGAACATAAGTCTTACAATCCTGAAAACATCAGCGCCTGCGGAGCCCATTCCGGATAGCATCAGTGCAACCTGACAATCAGTTGAATCAGAAAAAAACAATAATACTAAAAATAGAATCAATCCTTATAAAATATAAGAACGAAAGAAAATTATAATAACACTAAAAATAGAATCAATACCGATTAAATTATATAACAACGAAAGAAAATGACTGGAAAAAGAAGAGATCAACTCACATTTACTCGTTCTATTCTTCGCATTTCATCTTCGAGTAAAGAGAGCTGCTGGGCAGAAGTCCAGTGGATGCAGTCAACAGGGCTGAAATCAGAACCATTAACCATGATGTATACATCTTTTCAAATATAGCTTCTTTATTTTTTCCTTACTGATTAATTGATTCAAATTGTTCTCATTCTTATTCAGATAGAGTGGAAGTTTCATTCAACCAACTCTCATTTTGAAGCAGATAGTTCACCGCGCTTAAAATGAGACGTTCTTCATCTACTATTCATTCAATAAAAGCAAGTTCCCAAAAGATTGGAATTTACCAGCTGTCAATAGCTTGTTGAACGGATTCGACATTTCCAGATTGAGAATATGCTCTTGCTCTTCCAAAGTCTTCCTCAATGCCAAACACGTCAGAGCAAACGTTGGTGCAATTTTTGCAGCCTGTCAAACAGAAAGTGATTCATTCAAGCAAAAGAGTAACAAGCCATTGACTCCAAGAAATTTGCTACATAAGTACAACAAGGGACCCTTTAAATGCACCACATCCATAGGTGCCATGTACAACGATCAAAATCGACTTTTAAAAAATCTTGAATGCACACTTGACTCCATAAAGGTTGAATATAAACCATATGACGTGGTATTGTGGTAGGTTTTGGTGGCACAGTAAATTGGTTGTGATGCATTTAAAGACCCGGAAAAAAAAAACCAAACTAAAACAGACCAGACCATGGGGGAGATGACCCCCTGCCTCCCCCAACCAAACCCCTCTGCGGTCTTTTGCAACGGCTTTAATTCTGGATGAAATGACCCTAAGACCCGGAAATACTTGTGTGGTGTCTCCACATGTGTGGAGACACCGTGTGTGTTCAATATATGAATCATACAGTTTAATTCTGTATTTAAAATGTGTGGTTCAGACACCCGTCACTTTACCTTAAAATCCCTCTCCACACAAATATTTTCCCTAAGACCCTTGAGTTTTAACTCTAAATAAATAGTACAATGACATTAGAGATGAGAAAAGTTGAAGCAATAGAAAAGAAGGGATATCCTGCCCTACCTATGCAGCTAAACTCGTCCACAAAAACATGATCTTTAGGGCAGGAATCGTCAAAGAATGGATTGATAGCACTCAAAGCATAGCCATGGATTTCATCATAAATCCTACGCTGCACGGGATCACTAAGTATCTGGAAAGCCATATTGTACAAATTTTAGCTTTTTACTTAAAAAGAGCAGATTGGACTTCCAAATTTGAGCAGCAAATTTTACTAATTAATTGATCCAAAACTCACCGAGTAAACATCATTTATGAACATGCAAAAGTTAGTTGTCTCTGTATCATTGCCACTCAAGTCTGGATGACAAGACTTCATACAACTGTAGTATGCTTTCTTGATTTGCTCTGGTGTTGCATCAGGAAGCTGATTGTGAACCAAAATGAAAATTTTGAAGATTGAATTATTAAAAATATTTATAAATCAGTTGCAATTGAAATTCTGAACGAAACAAGTATACCTCAGTCAAAACCAAAGCATAAACATGAGAAAGCCATAATTCATTAATCCATGGATGAATCTGTAAAATATGTAATATCAAGATTAAAAAATTCAGAATTACCAGTCCCAAAACAGCATAGTAATCGTCAGCAAAATCATCAGAAACTGATGAATTCCCAGTAGCAACCCTGATTCTACCGGATCCTCTTCTCTTTCCCCCATGTCCCATCAAGCCCCATCTAACACTGTTCCCAGGCAACATGGGCCATTGATTTCTTGAACAGAAATTGGGTAATGGGTTCTGGAATTTAAGTGTATCCGCACATACCGGAGAAAGTAATTGAGCCATAATCACACCTAGCAAAGAATAATCAATAAAAAAAAAATCCAAGGGATCAAACAAAGAGCACAGGATGAACTAATAGTAAAAGAAATTGCAAAATATGTATATAAGGGGGGCCATCGAAAAGGATGTGTGATAATTTAAGAGGGGGAAATAATTCGGGAGTGTCGAATTTGTGAGGGAAATAATTTAGAGAAATCCGAGCTGGCAAACCGGGAGCCATTTGTTTGGGAAGAATATACAGGAACCTTCAAATATTGAATCCCCTACTAGTGGTGTTGCTAATGTTGATGCATGGACATAGAGGAGTTTGGCACGTATCATCGCGTGGATATTTTCCCTTGCACGCTTCTTCCACTCGATTCCTTCAGGACATTTTTTTTTATTAATACGAAATTACCTCATACAGAGGACATTTGAACAATTACTCATACATCTACACGGTGATATTTGAACTCGATACCTTTTGTTCACGGAGCCTCATTGACTATACCTAATGTTAGAAAAATGAGATAAAACAAACAGATAGAAAGATTCTCCAACGCGTGTCGTTTAACTTTAAAGAGATGTTTTAGATTTCTCTCGAGATTGATAGATCTGATTTAGAGAGCAATCGTTTTTGTCTTGATGATGCTTATGACAAAAACTTGAACATTTTTGAATGCATCGATGTCTATAAATAGACAAATCTAAAACACACATCATGTCTATTCACGAAAAACAAAGCCAGGTTAAATGCTTGAAAGGATGTGTCTCCGATGAAAAATCTCTTCTACGAAATGGTGTGTCATTCGCATAGGTTCGTTTAGAAGTACCGCCCCGACCCCACAGCGACCGACCGGGTCGAACCTTTACCATGCAGTAATTACTCACACTAGAGATTTTATGAATGGGATCTATTAAATACTCTAGCATCTCGATCTAGTTAGACTTTAACTTGTTTGTACCCTTTGAACTCTGTTTATTTTTCAAAACATGAGCAGGGTACCCGTTAAAGCTAACTAATGTTTCATAGACCTTAATCCCATTCCTTTCGATGTTATTGCAATCATCTCTCTAGGCAGTCCTGACCTTAATCCCCCTCGACCCACCGCGACCTGACCGGGCAGGTCGAACCCCGTTTCTTTTCGGCGACACCTGTCGGACTCAGTGTGCAACAACACATTCAAACCAAAAACCAAAAACAGACATTGTGAATAAAATATCTAACACCTAAAATTGTACACACCCATGTGGCACCCCTTTAGTACCCGAAGACAGAGAATGATTGTCGAAGGGGGCGGGACTCCAAGTAACCGAGCTGGGGTAGCTCGACCCCTCTCCCTCAAACTCTCTAGGTCGGTCAATGCTTGGTGCCGACCCCTGAGAGGAACAAATGCTATCCCGACCCCTACAGGTCGGCCAATACTTGTGTTCGAAATTACTTGCATCCGACCTATAAAGTCGGTACAGGTCCCCCCTCGGACCAAACCCTTTATGCACGCTCTTAATCAGATAACTATGAAAGAAATCCCGGGCCATAAAGGCTCCAATCTATATCATTTAATACGAATATTTGAACATCACAATTATCTCCTAAAATCAAGAAGATGAATTAATCTTTATCTTTTCCTTAGGGACCAAGGCAATCAGAGCCATCTCACTCACGCCACGCGCTAACTCTAGGGCACAAGCCCCTCTATATAAACAATCCATAAGGAACTAGGAAGACTTGATTCCAATCCCCGCATTGGATACGTAAGCAGCTTGATCACCATCAAGTGCAGTCTAAAACATCTCACAACCACCCCCATCTTTTCATTGTTTTTTGTATTCTAGGAGCTCCATTAGGTTATCACCAAGAGAAAGAATCCTAGATTTCATACAGACGATTTTAGGAATCGTCAATTGGCGCAGAAGGAGGGTCCTCTTTATTTGATAATCTCAGGTAAAGCTCCAGAATTGACATGGTGACCACACGACAACAAGCCGCCAACGGTGATGGGAGTCAACTTTACTGTACTCTGGTGTGCAGTTTAACCCCTGTTTATCACTTTATTGGCATATTTTGGGTAGATATAGACCTGTTTGAGTGTAATATCGAGAGTTATATGTACGGGGAGTTAAACTGTCCAATCGATAGCAAACTCCGCCTTTTTAGCGATATTTACCTCATTTCCGAGCACTTTTGTCTTGCGGAATTATGCGTGGTGTTTTGTTAGTGTGTTTATTTCAGGACTTAGGTGACTCGAGGACCCGGAAGACGATGTTTTGGTATGAGAGACATGATCATAGCATGAATGTAGCATAAAAAGTGAAGAAAAGCCAAGTTTGGAGTGAAGACAAGGCAAACGGGCATTTGCCGTACCCCAAACGGGCGTCTGCAGGAAGCTAACATCAAACGGGCGTTTGCCCATCCCAGACGGGCGTCCACAGATTTGATACATTATTCAGAAAGTTGGGTTTTCAGCTGGACGGGCGTCCAAATGACCCCCAAACGGGCGTTTAGGTAGGATCAGCCCGATTCAAGAAGCTCATATAGTCAAACGAGCGTCCAGGGTTGCCAGACGGGCGTTTGGCCTTCAAGTCATGATTCACCAGACGGGCGTTCATAGTTATGAAAACTCCCGTCCACTGAAGATGAAACCCTAATATCTTCATATTCTCGAGCGAGACGGCGTCGACATGACTGGATGGGCGTTAAGTGACCGGCAATGATTCAGATTTCGACCTACTCTATAAATCGCGACTCATTCATTTACTCATGTTTGGCCGACTTTAGACTTTTCTTAGGCGATTTAGGGGCAACTTTAGTGTAGTTTGATCACCCTTTGATCCCTTGATTCCATAAATTACATCCTTTGATTCTACACACTTGTTATACCTTAGATTTACTTTTCAAGAACAAAGATTTGACTTTTGGATCGCTTTTCTCTTTGGTATTTTCTGGATCAGATTTTCTGCAAATTATATGATAATGACTTCTCTTTTATTTATTGTCTTTGGTTTGATTTCAATTCTCATTCCATTCATTAGCATAATCATGAGTAGCTAATTCCGTTGTGTAGTCGAATTATGTGAAAGTGAGCGAAAACCCTAATGGGGATGAGATTGGGAGTTGTGTAGTGCGTAATTTCATATTTAAACGATTAATCCACGTCCTAAAACTTATTTTAACGTCTTTGAATTAGATTGATCACCTAGTACACTGTCACACACATCGAACTTATAGATGCATTTTGCGGTTAAATGTGGGATAAGGGGTTTTAGGATCGTTGCGTAGATTCGGCCTAGTTGTTAGGTCTGCTTCCAATACAGAGGTTTGGCATCGTTGTTCGAGCGACTCTAGAGCTTAATCATGTTAGGTTAATCGGTTTTCTAAAGGGAGAATTAATTAACTTCACATAGGGTGGTTAGATCGAGTTGTTCAGTCTAATCGCTAGAATTAGGAGTTGGCACCCGTGGATGTCGTTAAACTACATTGGATAGGTAGGTCGGTTAAGACATGCTTCCCGTTAAGTCCTTTCTTAGGGGTAAAAGTAGCTCGTGGGATCATAGTTCGACTATACCCTTTAATACCTAGAAGTAAACTCATTAGTATAATCTTTACTTTTGCATTAGTATAATACTCTCCACCATTATTTTGACCTGAACTAAGTTCTAAGTCGACTTTGGTACTTGAACATTACTCCCTGTGGATTCGACCTTGAGATCACTATACTACCGTTGACCCGATACTCTGTCGGTCAAAGTTAGCGGTTAGTTATTTTGCTATCAAACGGCAGCAACGCCAACAATGCGACATAATTAGATGCTAACAACCAGAACTAGCAACACGAAGAAGTCTCTCTTGACACAACCCACCAGGCGTTGGTAGATCAACTTATAGCTCTGGATGACGCAACAAAATAGGTTGTTCTCAATGCTGTCTTGGCAGAGGAGGACGAGGAAGATGAAGACTTGGAAGGTCTAGAGGAAGAGGATCCCCTTGAGGAAAATTCACAGGATCCGGATCTGCAGGAGGGAGATCCATCAGGAGAGAATTCCCAGGAACAAGATTTGGAGGAGGACGATCCCAATGATGGGACCTGGCAGCAAACTCCTTCTCCTCCTAGGTACAAAAGAGCCAAGAGGGATGATCGGTCGACCTCATCAAATTTGAGAAAACAACTGGTCGTCCCCAGGCGATGGAGGCAGCCCGCGCCGAGTTAGACGCCATAGCCGAGAGGAGAACGGCACTGTTGGCTCTTGAGTCTCCTTTCTCCGAACAAATTGACAACTATCCCCGACCAACGAGGTTCAAGATCCTAAAATTGGAGCCCTACGATGGAACCAAAGACCCCCAAGTTCACTTGTTCCAGTATCTTATGCACATGAATCTCGACTGTGCCCCAGGGGAGATGAAGTGCAAGGCGTTTCCAACACTGATCACCGGCCGAGCTCGAGAATGGTTAAAGAAGATACCAGCCAGGACAATCTAAAATTTTGATACTCTAGGAAAGATGTTCCTTAACGTCTTTATCATGGCGAAGCCATTTCAAAAGAATGCTACCCACTTGTTTTCTCTCAAACAGAAGCGAGACAAAACCACGCTGTAGTACCTTAAGCGGTTTAGTGAAGAGTCACTCCAAGTGCGAGACGCCGATGACCATGTTCGGATCGCGTCCTTTGTGGCGGGACTACGTGGAGGGAGGGTATATGCTAAGCTGAGCAGCAAGCTCCTTGCATCTATGGAAGAGTGCATGGAAATAGCGTTCAAGCACTACCAAGGAGAAGAAGCCAACCGACTGAAGCGAGAGTTGGAAAAATCTGAGTCTAAGAAAGAGAAGACCGAAGATACTTCCAAAAAGAGAAGGAAGTCGTCTAGAGATTGTACGGTCGGATAAACTATGGGCCGATCCGAAAAGAAAAGTGCCTTACAACCGCGAGACTTCCCGGTGTTAAACATGCCTCACGAACAAGTGCTCGCGATCATGGAAAGAAAGGGTTTAGCACGAACTCCTATGCCGTTGCGAAGCCCCCTGGACAGAAGGGACAAAAGCAAGTTTTGCACATATCACCAAGACACTGGGCATGATCTAGACAATTAGAGATTTCAAAAGAGACGTGGACGTAGCAATTGCCGAAAGGAGGTTGGATGAGGTCGTGGAGCGACCTCAGTATGTTGAACGACGGGGTCGGAGAGACTACCTGCCGAGAAACTACAATCGAGAGCGCAATCGGTAGGGCGAGCCTCAACGAAGAAGATATCGGTCTTCAGAGGAGGATAAACAGATGGACAACCGCCCGGTTAATACCATCAACACTATTGTGGGTGGCCCCGGTCATGCATTCGGAGACAGCAGCAGCGTTACCGCCCGACCTGGGGGCGTACAAATGAATAGAGGAAATCAGATTCCTTTTCAGGAGGTAAGTTATAGGCCTAGGGACCCACTCCCGCTGGTCCCAAACAACGAAGGTTTGGTTATTGAAATCGTGAGGAATAAGAATTTGGTGAAGAGGGTTTGCGTCGACATCGGCAGTGCTGCCAATGTCCTCTACTTTGCAGCTTTTCAGGCAATGAACCTGAAGGAGTCCGAGCTGACTTCTGTTTCAGCACCCTTGTTTGGATTTGCCGGTCCTCCTGTTCATCCTTTGGGAATGGTTCGGCTCATAACAACTTTTGTGAAAGAGACGGTAGGAAGGACTCTTATGGTTAAATACGTCGTGGTCAAGTCGTCTTCAGCCTACAACATCATCTTAGGAAGGCCTGCTATGATCGATCTTCGGGCCATGATTTCCCCAGCCCACATCATGCGAGAAGTCAGTCCGACCTGGCCCTGGTCGCCGTGCTTTTAAACGAAAAGTCAGCACTAGCCTGGCCCTGCTCGTCCTTAAACTTCCCGCGAGAAGTCAGTCCGACCTGGCCTTGCTCGCCGTGCTTTTAAACGAGAAGTCAACACTAGCCTGGCCCTACTCGTCCTCAAACTTCATGCGAGAAGTCATTCCGACCTGGCCCTGCTCACCGTGATTTCAAAATGAGAAGTCAGCACTAACCTGTATGGCTCGTCCTTAAACATCGGGTGACAATTCAGTCCGACCGGCCCCGATCGCCGTGCTGTAAAACTAAGGCCAGTCTAACCTGGACCGGACCGCTTAAAACTTTATAACAAGGCATTTAACAGAGTCAAATTAACTTGTCCAATATATTCTAACTACAAACGGCCGAGCTCACGCGTCAGGCCTTACTAGATACAAGTATGCCATCTAAAACTCAGAATAATGAATGGCATACAGAGGGGCACACCTCATCAACAATAAAACAAACAAAAGATAACTCAAAAACTCAAAAGCAGAAGTACATTAATGGAACAACTTCCTTTGTTATTAAACAAAATCATGGTACAAACATAGTACAAAAAAATTCAAAAAATAAAACAACCCTAAACTTTAAAAGTCAGAAGTAGGACTCTTCTGGGGCTCGGACGAAGGAGCCGAGCCAGAAGTAGCAGCAGGTTGGAGAGCATACTTGGACACAATATCCACCCCAGCCTTAAAATCCTGCACGCGCTCAGCATAGGCCGTGCCCATCCCCTGGTTATAGTAAACCTTCTTAGGAAGGTCGTCCAGTACAAGGGAA
The DNA here is from genome assembly GCA_026214975.1 of Gentiana macrophylla. NCBI lineage: Eukaryota > Viridiplantae > Streptophyta > Magnoliopsida > Gentianales > Gentianaceae > Gentiana > Gentiana macrophylla. The sequence continues at coordinate 104,271,058 of CM047808.1, read as the reverse complement.
TGATACTGAATCCTCACCTCGTCTACTCCCTGAGTATACCCATGGTTTAGGACAGGGACTCGCACCTTCAAGGCCTCGGCAAATTCTGCCGAATCCATATACTCTTGAACGGCATCGGCACACCGAGCCGGGATCATGGCTTCTAGTTCGGCGACTCTCGCTTGGAGGACGGAAACCTCCTGTTCCTTCATCCTTTTCTCCTCGGCAAGCTCACTTGCCAAAGACTTCAGCTCATCCTCTTGAGCTAGGGGTTGAGCCTGTAGAGCCATCATCTCTGCATCCTTGAGCTGGGCGGCCACCTTGAGCTCCTCCCATGTTTTCCTCAGCTCGGCAATCTTGCACTTCTGGGCAGCTGGGTCGGCGGAGGCTTTGCCTAGTCTCCGGAAAACTTCTTGGCCAATCACGGCCCCTTGAGTAAGCAATCAAAGAAGGTTAGGATCATCAAAAGTGCGGTTTTAAAACAAAGAGAAATAAGGAAGAATCGCTTACCAATTCCACAGTCTTACATCCCATAACAACCAACTCCTGATCGGACATGTTGGCGGCCCGTTGTTGTTCGGGAGCAGCTTCCTCCTCAGAACCCGTTTGGCTCTGAGCTTCCCCGGGAGCTTTGGACTTGTTTTTCTTTGAGGAACGATCTCGTGAGCTTCCCCAGGAGCTTTGGACTTATTTTTCTTTGAGGAACGATTCTCGTGCGAGATCGGCCTCGGCCGCCCCTTCTTCTCCACAGACAGATTTTTTCATAACGCCTTCTCGTGAACACCCAGATCGGCCTGCCCCTGAGTGGGAGCAGACGATGAGGTACCCGCAGTAGCATCCATATAGGATCCTCTGTAAGCACGTGTTGGACAAGCTTCCTTCTCATAACCCATTTGTCCCTAAGCTCCCCCAGGAGCTTTGGACTTGCTTTTCTTTGAGGAACGATTCTCGTGTGAGATTGGCCTCGGCCGCCCCTTCTTCCCCACAGACAGATCCTTTCCTATCACCTTCTCGTGAAAACCCGGATCAGCCTGCTCTTGAGTGGGAGCAGACGATGAGGTACCCGCAGTAGCATCTAGAATAGGATCCTCCGTAAGCACGTGTTGGACAGACGGGGTCGGCTTGGGTTGACAAACCGCGATCTCCCCTTCGGATCTAGCTAGTAGATCGACGAAATCGTGCACTACAAGTATGAACAAAGTATTAATCGATCGAAATCATAAGTATAACAACAAAGATAAATTGCAAAGGAGAAGGTCCTACAGGACTTTCACTCGGCCTTATTGAATTTCACGTAGGGGTCAGGCCCCGCATCCTCTAAATGAGCCGCTGTAATTAGCTCGTCGTATAGATCTTGACACTCAATAGAATACTCAGACTTGTGGATTTTCTCCACCAACTTATCAGGAAGGTCCGGACGGTCATCCTTATCCAGATCATACATATTCCATTGACTCAACTCGGGATAGTTCTCGTGACGAACAAAGAAGAACCTCTCCTTCCACCGTTTGAAAGAGTCCTTACCTTTAGGGAGTATAAGGACGTAAACTGACCGACCCTACCTCCCAGAAAAATAGTACCGGTAGGGGTGGTCCTTTACCCTTACGCGGTGGTAAAAGTACCTAAATTTCTTCACACTAAATTTCAGGTTTAGTAGCCGGCACCAGATAGCGAACCCAATGATGGCCCTGATACCATTGGGGGATATCTGAAAGAGCCCTAGCCCGTAGTGTCGGAGCACCGCAAGAAGAGCTGGGTAGAAAGGTAGCCTCAGACCTACCTCAAAATATTCTCGGTGAACCGTGCAGAAACCCTCCGGCGGGGTTGGCGCAAACAGATGTGGCTCCGAGGGTAACCTAGGGGCATACCTATACTTATCAATCCCGTACAGCTCACATATCTCATCCAGGTCACCCTGACCCAGGATGGATCTAACATCTCTTCTATCCGCAATAGCCATCTCTATGAAATCAGGCCTAGGGTTCTGATGGAAAGGGGCTTGTATTTAAGGAAAATGGAAGCCAGATTACAAAGCTAAATCGCGAGCAGAGAGACATTTACTTGCAAAAATAAATTTGAAGATTTAGAGACGAAGAACGGCAACCAGCAGTAGACCCTCTGATTTAATAGCCAACGTTATTGTGAAATGATTGATATGACGGGGTTATAACTGTTAGGTGTAGTGCCCGAAAGACAATTTGTGTAATTGTTTTTATGACAGAATTTATCTCACCTTATTACTTGCTTTGTGCTTGTAAATAATACATTTGCTTTGAAACCCTAAGTATATCAAGATATGTAACCGCTTAACTCAAAGGTATGGCATGCACGTGAGGATTGAGTTAGTGGTGATATACTTAAATCTGTTAGTCCGTGGTGAACTTAATCGAGTTTAGGGTCTCTTGATTAAAACACCAATAATGCGCCTGAACACCTTAGGGTGTGATAGTCTTATCCGGATTGTCGGTGAGGGTACTACGTGGGGCATTTATATATGATGGCATTCATATAGAATCGGACCGATTTAATCAAATTTCTCGGTATAATTCCGTAATCGAGGAATCTTATTAAATCATTAGATGATCATATATGGATCAACCTTAATCCTGAGGTGATCACGGGGATGCCGCTTGTCCCGGGTAGTGTTTGATGTGTTAATTACGGTTCACTTAAATAATGTGTTCCAAGCCACTTCTCATTGGCACTATCTCCGAGATTAGTGAGTAGTTACGATTTTCACGGACATGGAATCCATTCCTTCCTACGGGAAGTAGAGAGACATCCCTTTATTTGTTAGCCCCAAGAAAGTGATCGATCCCGGAGTTTCGCATTTGACTAATTAGCTACTAGTCGATATGCATACTAATTGATCATCGTGGGTTAATGGTAAATAAGGATAAGATATTCGAGTCGGGTTCACGGAGACTTCCCACCGTCGAGAATGGACAGATCTATGGAGGGTTAATCTGTATGTAGTGATTATATCAATGGACGCTTATTCACTCTATGGGTTGAGTATAAGTATATATCTATAATCGGTAGAGTTCGAGTTTGGGTTTATGGTGGCGTAATCCCGGAATTAATAATTAATGTACTTATTACATTCGATGAATAATTAATTGTGGAGCTACTTGGTTATAGGTCCATGTGTCCCGATGTGGCTCACCGTAATTCGGATGTTTTTCTGTTTTTGGGCCTCATTGATAATTAATTGCATTTGCTAATTAATTGATATGCAAAATATTATTTAGTTAAATTGAATAATATAATACATGAAAAAGCATTTTACGTGAGCTTAAACTCTAGTGTGTGTGCGCCTCTAGCTATTAAAAGGGCAAGAATTGATTTTCTTGTGTGATTAATTATTTACTTGTTAAATAATTAATTAATAAAAGATAATTGATTTGTAATTGATTGATTGATTAATCACAATCTTTTATAAATGGAATTATCCTTTATTGTGATTTCTTTTAATTATTTATTTAATTAATTAGAAACTTGGAAGTAAAGTTCTTTTACTCTCTATAAAAGGAGAGTTATTCCAAGAAAATTGCAAGGCAAAATTTACGCCCCACACACTAGAATAAAGAGAGAAAAATTTGTTTCTTTGTCTTGGGTTTTGGTTGAAGAAAAACTTGAGTTTTTCTTGGTGTTGCATATCAAGGAGGTGCTTTTATCAAGAAGGGTGTCCACCAACCGCTTTTGAGAGAACACATCGGAAGATCGAGAACTTCTCTTCCTATATTGGTAACATGATCTTAACCCCTTGTAGTAGTTTAAGTCCTTTAATTATGTGTTTTGATATATAAATCGTGATCCATCCATTGCGCATAGATCTAATTCGTTTAGATCTAAGAACCTGCATCCTTCATGTGGTATCGAGAGAGCGGGTTCCACGATTTATATAATCATAATCGTAATTAAACGATTTAAAGGAGTGGAATTGCATGTAGGTGATATTTTACTTATTATTATGCATTAGTAATTTTTAAATTGCTATGGTTGAAGAGATGGATTGGGGTTGGCATCGTTTACTGTTAGATCTATTAGAAACTCATATGAGCGATGAAAATTCGTTCATATGAGTATAGAAATTATGTAATTTATGTATTATTGCAATTTTAATTTCCAAAAAATAGATCTGTACATTAGCTGTTTAGTTTTTCGTTTTTCCCGTTGTTTGAGCCGTTAAAACGAAGATCCCTCCGGTCAGAATCCAGATTGGAAGTTGATGAACAATCCCACAAATTTTGGTGTCGATCAGAGTCCGTTTGGGTTTCCGTTCGTTGCTGCGAAGTGACTGCTGTAACAGAAAAACGCAGGATTCACAGAAACCCTAACTGTGACTTCTTCGATTTTCTGGGAACACTTGGACCGTTCAAATTAAAATCCGACCGGTCAGATCGATAATCATGGAGTTTTGGACGTGAGATAAAATTTTCAGGACGATCGGGATTCATCTAGATCCCCAATCGGCCTCGGGAAGTATATGATGCGCTGCTGTGAGAGTCTGTTTCAGCAGCAAGTTGGGCGGCTCACTGAGGAAGATTAACAAGTCAAAGCTCCGATCCAACCGTCCATATTGAAGCCCGAGGAGTGAAGAACAGATCTGGAAAGTTACGTCGCGATCCAAGTTCGTTTGCTTTGCCCGATCGTTGAAGATTTTGAACAGCTACAGATTTTGTTAGAAAGTAGTAAACCCTAGTTAGGGTTTTCGTTATTTATTTTCTAATAGGTTAGATACGGGGGTGTCAACTGGCCCATCTCGGTGTTTATTTTCCGCACTAGTATACATGTGTAGATTGTATGAGTAGAATTGGAAAATTGCCATGACATGCATCATATCATGAATTCCACTCCATATGCATACATGTAGAAATTAATTCGAGGAATTAGTTAGGCATGTATAAAACACACGATTAGTTTTAATTAATTGTTTGATATTAATTAGAAACTAATTAGGTAAAAACCGAGGAACACGGGTTTTTCAATCGTCGAGGTTGGGTGATGGATTCTCGGTGAATCCCACTCTGCGAAAGCATAAGGAGTAAAATCCCGAAACCTCGTGGTTAAGGTGTTAGATTCTCGGTGAATTCCACCTTACCTAAGACGAGATTACGTTTTTGTTCCGTAGTGTCTACGTGAAAGTTTGATGTTTAAGGATTGGATAATCACGGGCAAACAGGTTCGAAAGTGGTTTAACCACGGTTGGGTGGTCAACGAGAGCTACGGCTCAATCGACTTCACCTCCACGTGTGGCGTTTGCACGAAGTGCGGCAATCTTGAGTCATCCGAAGAGCCACTACGGCTCAACGGACCTCTCCTAGCCTTGACCCGTCCGACGGCCACATATGTTCTAACGAATAGGTCGGGTGGGCTAGCTCACATAACCGACAACATTCGGGCCTATGATTTATTGTTCCTTAATGTAACATCAAGTCCAAAAACGTGATCAGTAAACCCACCACTTTTTCAAAATATTGAGTGGGAGCGGGAGAGGCGACAGCCGACCCCACGGCCTCTACTGTTGACACAAGCAACGTGAGAGAATGGTGACGCCTCGTGCCGGCTGGGACCGCCTCCTCAAGGAAGGCCTTCACCGCTATCAAAATTCAAGGCTTGGTCTCCGAAGGATAGGATTTTGGGTACTACGCCGGGTCACCGACCGACCCTAAGGCGGCACACTGGGTCTACCTAAAAATCTGAGACAGTGAGGTCACACTCATAAAGGGTATTTTTGGTAGTACCTTGGCTGAAAAGGAAAAGGTGATTGACGATCACAAATGAGATGTTCGATTCTCAATCGATCTTCAATATTAATCGAAACCTCTTTGACCTACCCTAAGCGACACTCGAGGCATTAGATTAAATCCTTGGAACAGTAGGATAGACTATAAGTACTTAGTTTATGTTCCTAAAATTTTAGTAGTGTATGATTTGGATTTATTTTCTCATCAATTTTATTTACAACTCATATATATATCTCTAAGGGTGCTAGACTCGCTAGTGTAAAATTGACTAGTAATGACTTCGTAAAAAGTGGTAAGTAACTAGAACGTTGTATTTATTAATCTCACATGCGATTAATTTTTCGGAAGAGATATTTCTTTTGAAGCCTTCAAGACTTAAGTGACGTAAATAAGTATGTCATCGCTTTGTCACTCGTCAAGTGTAACGAGAGACAACCGTAGTTAGTTTGAAAGATGATTGGGACAACAAAATTCTTCTAGTGAATTTTAATTGTGTAGTGTCTACACGAGAAATTTTCTAATAGAAAAATTGGAGAATCATAAATTTAAAGTGTCGCTAGTTAGGCGGTATTTGGAACCGATAAACTAGTGGGAGCTTTTATCTTATGTTTTTCTAATTTATTAGAAAATTAGTCCCACTGAGTAACACTTTTATTAGACATCCCACAGTTCACGAGTAGTGTCTACTCAATTGAACTGCTAGCTCAAGACTATTTCCTTTTAAGGAAAGTTGAGAATGGGAAAGAATGTCTATAAGTGTTAATCATCTTAACTAAAGTTTTGAGGCTAAACCGAAACATTAATTAAAGAAAGTATAGGATAAGGAAAGTGATTTGGATCACTAACCAATGAATCATTAGCGACTTTCTTAACCGAGTAACTTGACTCGGTAGTTTAGTTCTTTGGGAGAACAAGGAAGGCAGTGCATTAACGATTAATAGAGTAACAACGGGCGTGAATTTCATTTACAATAGTGGGAGTGATATAAGGAAATGAATTTGATTCTATCCTGAATATCACGAAAAAATTTATTTTTCGTTTACATGATTCGTTGAAGCAAATGGATTCACTTTCAACTCGATATATTGTTGCCTCATAGAAAGTGAATATGACATTTGTAGTACGAATCCAAGACTCGGACTTTTGTTTGATAAAGTCGAACCACTAAGAAAAGTCAATAAGTATAACACATCTAAAACTATTAAAGGTAAAAGGTTTCAGTATTAAGATAAACGACCCTTCAATATCTATTAATTAGTGCATATATCCTGTAGATAAGACCTGCAGATCAAGCTAAGGGTGATTCCTATCTCCCAGTCTAGAACACTATCTCAAAGGAACAATGACTAAGTTTCCTTTCAATCGTGAGAGGGTAATAGATTTGAAGGGTAACATAGCTTGTTCATCATGACCTTCGGGTCTAGTGAGAGACACAAGCTAGTGGGAGTTTTTGAGTGGTGACATTTTGTCCGATAACTACTCAAACGCGATTTAGTTTATCAAAAGAATACGAGGAGGAGTCTCGATTTTAGCGAGAGAATAGAGTATTCCATGCTCATAAATAGGCTATAGCATAGTCTTGGACTCGATGCTCACCCTCGCCTCCTAGTGGAATGTTTCTCACCGAGAAAGAAACCATAGACTTGCCCTATATAGTTATTGATGTGCTACAATACACTTTGCTAGACTCGATTAAGATAATTGGTTGCAAAATAACGGTTAACATTATTATGTAAACCGAGAAGTCTACCTAGAAGATGCTAGTAAATTTATGGATAAGGAGTGAATTCGGTTCACACCACTTCCGTAAATGTAGGCATTTAGCATTTAATGCTTGAAGGTAGGGTCGGAGATTTTGCTCATACGTTCGATTGTGATTGCTCGTGAAATATCTTAATCGTCAAGTGAAGGTTGGTTATAAGATTCCCGAGATCGTAAAGTGACGGTTGAATCATCACAAGCCTTCGATAGAATCTATAAGTAACAGCCTTAAACCTTGGAGTATGGTTACCCAAAGGTAGTTACTATCTGATTTAATCAGACCACGTCCAACATCGGTTGTTGGTGATTACACTGATAAATACTACTAGATCAGAATGTCAATCCACCCAAAACGCAGCGGTGGGAGTATGGTTTAACCGTTGACCCATTGTGGTTTTGTGGACTTTATAGTCTCTTTGGGGTGATTGATAACCCGTGGCTCTTTGTGGGTCGTATAGATTCGATTATAGAGGTTGGTTTGAAAACCTTAACCACAGTGAATGGAGTTTTGGTACTCAGGTTCTGTTCAACCTCTTGTAGAACCACCGAGTGTCTCAGCCCGATGGGAGCAATTGGATCTACACGAAAAGATTCGAATGAATAGGAAAGTTTAAACTTTCAGCGCAAAGTTGAGTGGTATAGGGTGATTCCCGACAACTGAGAGTTAACTGGACCTTGAACTCTCTCACCACTCGCGCCTTGCTAGATTTCGTTAAGCGAGAAAATAGGGGTGATTCCCTCGAGACTTTCTTGCCGAACAACGGAATCAATTCATTCGAAACGTATGGTTTTAGCTAAGAATGAATAACGGATTCGTTACAAAGCGTAAGATAGGGTGATTCCCAATTCCTTTTTGCGAGACTAACGATATCTTAATTTATTCGTAAAGAACCATTGGTAGGAAGCTTTGCCATGGCTTATATCCTTTGTGGATATAAGAGAACCTCTCGGTCATTTAAAAGTCACATGTTTTAAAATACGTGGACTTGACCAAAATATTGATAAGTTTTTAAGTAGACTGGATATCAATATTGGCAAAGTAGTAGCATTAGTGTTCATATATGATAACACTAAAACGGTTGGAAACAACATGGGTGTGCTATCTCAAGTCGGAAATCCCGACGCCAAGATTCTCTCGGATGAGAGAATTGGACTATGTTCTAAGAATCTGATTCGGTCAAATTCACGAGAATGAGTCATTGGCTATCCCAATCGATCTTATTGAATAAGATGATTATGCATATATGGTTGCGAAGATTCATCGAGAGTTGTCCTACCTCTCGTGAATGATTCTCTAAATCTTCGGATAAAGAGAAAATGGGATAGAGTCTCTCGGGATAAGGGCAAGTCACCTTAACACGAGTCAATTGCAATCAAATCTCGGATTCGAGCATTGAATAGCGGTTTAGTACGTCCTCAAGTATCTTTAGAGAACGAGGAATCATATGCTTGTATATTCAGTGCAAACTTGAATATGGTTGACTACTACCGATTCGACTTGTAGTCGATTAAGGATGATCATTAAGTTGATCTCGGGCTCGGTGTTTACTCATAGTGCTTAGAATTTCCTTTTTGGTGCAGGAGTAATTCCAGTCGATAAGCCGATATCACTTCATTGTGAAAACAAGTGAAGAGATAGCTTAGAAGGATCTTCTCGGTCACCAGAGGTCAAAAGCATATTGAGAGAGAGTACCGCTGATTGGAAGGACCGGCGACGTTTGATCCTAAAGATCGCCTCTTGAGCCGACAACCTAACTCGATCGAGTGTACCAAGTCGAGTGATTGGAGGGTACGGCATTGATGGATATGTCTCATCTGCTTTTTAGAGCAAGTGGGAGAGTGTTGTGAATAAGATGAGAAAGGGTGTGCTCTAAAACAATCATTACTTGTCATTTCGCAAAGTGGGAGATTGTTAGGTGTAGTGCCGAAAGACAATTTGTGTAATTGTTTTTATGACGTGAATTTATCTCACCTTATTACTTGCTTTGTGCTTGTAAATAATACACTGCTTTGCAAACCTAAAGTATATCAAGATATGTAACGCTTAACTCGGTGTATGGCATGCACGTGAGGATTGAGTTAGTGGTGATATACTTAAATCTGTTAGTCCGTGGTGAACTTAATCGAGTTTAGGGTCTCTTGATTAAAACACCAATAATGCGCCTGAGAACACCTTAGGGTGTGATAGTCTTATCCGGACTGTCGGTAGAGGGTACCTACGTGGGGCATTTATATATGATGGCATTCATATAGATCGACCGATTTAATCCGAATTTCTCGGTATAATTCCGTAATCGAGGAATCTTATTAAATCATTAGATGATCATATATGGATCAACCTTAATCCCGAGGTGATCACGAGGATCTTTGCTTGTCCCGGGTAGTGTTTGATGTGTTAGTTACGGTTCACTTAAATAATGTGTTCCAAGCCACTTCTCATTGGCACTATCTCCGATTAGTGAGTAGTTACGATTTTCACAGACATGGAATCCATTCCTTCCTACGGGAAGTAGAGAGAGACGATCCTTTATTTGTTAGCCCTAAGAAAGTGATCGATCCCGGGAGTTTCGCATTTGACTAATTAGCTACTAGTCGATATGCATACTAATTGATCATCGTGGGTTAATGGTAAATAAGGATAAGATATTCTCGAGTCGGGTTCACGGAGACTTCCCACTCGTAATGGACGATCTATGGAGGTTAATCAGTATGTAGTGATTATATCAATGGACGCTTATTCACTCTATGGGTTGAGTATAAGTATATATCTATAATCGGTAGAGTTCGGTTTGGGTTTATGGTGGCGTAATCCCGGAATTAATAATTAATGTACTTATTCGCTCGATGAATAATTAATTATTGGAGCTCTTGGTTATAGTCCATGGTCCCCGATGTGGCTCCTGTAATTCGGATGTTTTCCTGTTTTGGGCCTCATTGATAATTAATTGGTCGGCTAATTAATTGATATGCAAAATATTATTTAGTTGAAATGAATAATATAATACACGAAAAGACATTTTACGTGGGCTAAACTCTAGTGTGTGGCGCCTCCCTAGCTATTAAAAGGGCAAGAATTGATTTTCTTGTGTGATTAATTATTTACTTGTTAAATAATTAATTAATAAAAGATAATTGATTTGTAATTGATTGATTGATTAATCACAATCTTTTATAAATGGAATTATCCTTTATTGTGATTTCTTTTTAATTATTTATTTAATTAATTAGAAACTTGGAGGCCAAGGATTTACTCTCCTATAAAAGGAGAGTTATTCCAAGGGAAATTGCAAGGCAAAATTTCGCCCCCCACACTAGAATAAAGAGAGAAAAATTTGTTTCTTGTCTTGGGTTTTTGGTTGAAGAAAAACTTGGAGTTTTTCTTGGTGTTGCATATCAAGGAGGTTCTTTTATCAAGAAGGGTGTCCACCAACCGCCGTTTGGAGAACACATCGGAAGATCAAGGCTTCTCTTCCCTATATTGGTAACATGATCTTAACCCCCTTGTAGTAGTTTAAGTCCTTTAATTATGTGTTTTGATATATAAATCGTGATCCATCCGCTGCGCATAGATCTAATTCGTTTAGATCTAAGAACCTGCATCCTTCAATAACCCCTCCCCAATTACCTCGAAAAGCGACCTCAATTAGCGTTAGTAGGCAACGGCGCCTTGATTCCCGAGACAGCCATAATTGCGTCATAACTAGCTTTGCCACCTAGAAATCTAAATTCAAAACCTATAAGTTAGATGACCAAGCCGAGCTACCACTTAGGTAGATCCGAGCCGACCAACCAAGGCTCGGATGGATCTGGGGGGCTATGACGATACCTAAAATTGTACTCACCCATGTGGCACTCCTTTAGTACCCGAAGATAGAGAAAGACTGTCTAAGGGGGCGGGACTCCCAGTAACCGAGCTGGGGTAGCTCGACCCCTCTCCCCCAAACTCTCTAAGTCGGTCAATGCTTGGTTCCAACCCCCTACCGACATAGGAACAAATGCTATCCCGACCCCTACAGGTCGGCCAATACTTGTGTTCGAAATTACTTGCATCCGACCTATAAGGTCGGTACAGGTCCCCCATCGGGCCAAACCTTTTGCGTACGCTCTAAATCCGATAACTATGGAAGAAATCCCGGTCCATAAAGGCTCCAATCTCTATCATTTAATACGAATATTTAAACATCACAATTATCTCCTAAAATCAAGTAGATCAATTAATATCTATCTTTTCCTTAGGGACCAAGCCAATCAGAGCCCATCTCACTCACGCCACGCGTTAACTCTAGGGCACAAGCCCCTCTATATAAACAATCCATAAGGAACTACGAAGACTTGATTCCAATCCCCGTATTGGATACGTAAGCAGCTTGATCACTATCAAGTGCAGTCTAAAACATCTCACAACCGCCCCTCTCTTTTCATTGTTTTTTTGTATTCTAGGAGCTCCATTAGGTTATCACCAAGAGAAAGAACCCTAGATTTCATACAGACATTTTTTGGAATCGTCACTCATCTTACCGATTGACCTGTTAGCACCTTTTCAATGGCCGGAGATGGTTTTTTCCGGCGAGGTGCTGAAGATTTTGTTGGGGATTTTAGTGGTGGTGGTTGGCATCTTGCAGATGAGAACCATTCCCTCTTGATCTATCTCTTCTTCCGCTTTTGGAGCAGATCGAGGGTTTCGGATCCAATCCATCAGAAGGCTTAGCCTCCTCATAACCTTTCTATGCAAGCTTGGCTTGTAAGCGGTGGTGGTGGCTAGATCTGTGGTCGTCCTATATGGTTCTGGAGTGGATCATTGGTTTTGCAGATCGGTGTCACCGGCGGCTAGGTTGCTATCCATTTTAGCCTTCGTCTCCTACCGTTTGTTAATTATCAGTTGGAAGAGAAAGCTTTACTTACAGGCTCTTTCTGATTCGGTGGTAGCTTGCGGCGGCGCGTGGGTGGAGTGATAATTTTCCGGCAGTGGTCCTAAGGAAGAAGAAAGAAAAAGTTGTATTAATATGTTTTTAGTTGTTAGCTTTTGTAGTATGTGTTTTTGTCAAGTAATAGATTGGTTTAGCGGCTCCCTGTCTGAACGCCCTTTAATCATTTGGAGAAATTTTCTTTTCTGTTCAGCTTCCTCATTGTAATCTATTACTTGATTTTGTTGTGGTGTAGACTTGTTAGTATTGTAAGGGTAGTTTAGCTTTGTGCTGGGTTGTAGTCCAGCGAAATGATGAATCATTTGTCTAGCCTAGAGCTAGTTTTGTTCGGTGGTAATAAAAACCTTAGTCTGCACGTGTTTTATTTTTTGACAAAATTTAAGAAAAACAAAAAAAACAAAACCCAAAAACAAAACACTCATGAAACGACTAGTTTTTACTTAGACACCGAAATTAGACACCAATATCAGAAAGGGGATGATTCAAGCTAGTGCTTAAATTCTTATGTTTATTATCATCAAGCTAAGCTAACAAAATATTTCAAATTTAGTAGCGGTTAGCTAGGCTATACCTTGGCCTGGAGACCGGGGTTCGAGCCTTGTTGGGGGCATAATGTGTGCATGTGTGACCTTTCGTTTCCAGAAATATTTCAACTTTAATGTCATCAATATTTATTTACTAGCTGGAAACCCGTGCAATGCACGGGACGATTGAAGTTCACCCGCTATAAGAGCTATCTAAGTGAAACCAAAATAAAAAAAAAATGGTATGAATGAAATATTTACTATGATATATGTGTATGTAGAAATTTGTAGATATTGTAGTGATTGAAGAGCTATGTAAGCGAAACAAAAATAACCAAAAAAAGATGGCATGAATAAAATATTTACAATGAAATATAAAAGTGTAGACATCTGTCATATTAATGAGAATGAAATGTAGCGTAGGTTCATGAAAAGTGAACGTGAAATTGCACCACAATCATCCCAATAAAGTTACTTAACACCTGGAATAAAAAAGTAAAAGAAAATATGTGAGCAAGTGAAAGAAAAATGAGAAAAAAATTCAAAAATCTATATATAAAGGAGATTAAACGTCTTACATGAGGTGATGTTTTGTTCACGTTTACATTTGAAAGCCTGAGTGCATGCATCAAACCAATTTACTTTCAAAACATAAGCAACTTTTAATGGTGTTGTATATTGTGGCGTTGAAGGAGCGTGTACAATGAATGTGTAGCGTGCTCTTTCGCAACGTTTCAAATGATCCTCAAAAGTGCGATGACCATCTCCCTGTAATTGTGTAAAATTTAATAATATGAAAGTCCAACAATGATTATTGAAAATAGTTGTTGAAATAAAAAGTGGAGAGAAAAGTACCAATGTCAACATATTCTGTAAAGAATGAGCGGGGGAACGAAGCACATAGTCGGCACTGCCGTCAAGCAAGCGAAGGGTTGTGGTTTCGGATTGGTCCATAATATCAACACGAACACAGTAGCAAAAAAAGTGAACATGTTAGGAGAGAACAATGAATGTGAGATGGTGTGGAGTATAATAATGTGTATGTACCGCACGATGCGAGTCACTTGCTTTTTGCATGTATAGCAATAAATGTAGCCATCAACATCAATCACATCGTTCTTAATGCGTGCATGCCTCGTAAAACATGTCATTTATGTGAATATTCTTGATTGTTGCTACACAACGGAAATGTTTGACCTGTAATTGACCTTTTTTTAAAATATGAATAGCATTAATGAATATATAATTATAGAAATAAAGTCATAAAACGTAAAATTATACATTTGGGACAAACTTAAGGTCGGCTATTCTAGTTGGCCTTGAATTAGCAATCATAAGTTTGATGTTGGTTTTTTTGTGGTGAGTCGCGTATCCATCTCACCATACTTTGGGCACATGCATTGGATTTGTACCTGTAATGTTGTTTAACATTGAGAATTTAATATTATATATGAGATATTATTTACAAAGAACAATAATAAATGCACAATTACCCCACATACCATGTACGGACGGTCTCACATAAGTTCCATTCCGTTTTTTAAGGCATTTTTTTTATCTATAATATATATTTTAGGTTTGATCTAATGTTTTTTTTTCCTACTTTTGTGTTACATTATGAGGAAGCAAGCAAGTATACACTGTACATGGGACTAAAAGATGTATGTGGGCCGGTGTAAAATTGTGATTGAGTTAAAGGTAAAATTAAAACGTACGTGTTGTCCACAACCAACAATTCACGTGTTCTCTAGCCGAATTTGGTGTACTGACAGGAAGAAGCAGAAACCACCAAACCATGAATATCTGCAATGTTATAGTGTAAGTTTATATTATTTTCTGACACGGTTATAACAATATTCATTATAAATATACATACCCACTAAGCGTTTGCTGCCATGCATTTCAGGTGTAATGGAACTTAACTTTCGCAAAGAGAACCTAAATCGAGGTATGGTATCACATTGTTTGAAGAAATTGATGATTTTAGTCCGAGTCGTAAAAAGAAGCTGGTACGGTAACGATTTAAAAATGATATCCGGATGTCCGCGGTTCAACTTGTATTCCTCGACAAAAAAGATACATTGCCTTCGACAAATTGTGTGGCAAGAGAAACATTATCACGAACCATTCCCTGCATCAATGTATTCTAACAAATGAAAAGATTATATTTTATCACTTATTTATGAAATGTAATGATTTAGTTTAAAGTATGGTTCGTATGTTACTTACATCGCAGTCCACGAACAATGTAATATGTGGAGTGAAGTTTAAGCAGCCGTAAAAACCGAACCTTGATGCACCAATCGTTAGGACGTGGGTGTAACGCGCCAAGAGGGATGGCCACAAACTCTGGAGCATTTACAGGGTCCATCGTCACCGGAGCATCTATCAATGTCTCATCTGCAAATAGGTGAAATGACAATGTAATAGTGTACAATGATTTAAAGGGAATTTTTGTGTATTGTAAGCAGTCTTTGAAATGTGTTCTATGCACATAATGTGATAAGTTTGAATGAGTGAATATGAAATTGAGAAATTGGAATGTTACCTAGATGTTGGATATTAAGTGTCGGAGATACCGGAACAAATTCAGCACAATCCGAATCGGATGAATGTGAAATAACTAAATGTAAGACATCAACATACCAAACAATCATGTAAACAGAAAGGAATGTATATTGTAAGTAGTAGTGTAAATTGCCGCACCTGAAGGTGAAAGTGTCTCAGTAGCATGAACTACATCCACATGACATGCATGAGAATGTGGAGGAGTTACAGTTTGAATGGTCACCGGGGCATCTACCAAAGTGTCGTCTGTAAGTAGGTTGAATGAGATAGTATTAATTATGAAAGTGTTAAATGGTTGTTGTTGTGTGGTGCAATGAATGAGACACGCGAGTTAATGACTTAATGTATCGGACTTGGATTTATGTATTGTTAATTGAAACTATGGAATTGTTACCGAGGTGTGGGGTTAAGATGTATCGGAGACGGCGGAACGAATTCACCGGAGTATGAATTGAAAGATGGCGAATTAACTATATGCAACATACAAATATAAAAACAAATTAGGTGAAAAATCTATATATATATATATATTTGCAAAAAGTAAAATTTCAATAAGCAACTAAGCATGAAGGGAGACGTACCTTCAATTGACATAGGAGGGGACAACGTAGACTCGTCATCAATTATGAGGATCTGTCGCCTTTTCGAACCAATAGTTTGGTAATTGTATGAGTCCATATGTTACTATTAGTTTTTATTTAAATAAATTCATTGATTAATGAATTTTAATTAAGTTTTTAATTAATTAAATTAATTACATTTTTTGTTAGTTAAATACTTATTTAATAAATAAAATTAATAAACTGCTGCTGGACCGATCTTCAGATTCTTTTTAAGCCCAATCCACGGCCCAGCTCCCAATTTATCCATTTACCAGACTTTCTGACCTGACCAGGTTAATATATATATAACAAACCCTGAAAACCCGGTCCCCAATCTCATTTGTGCCGTCTTCAGAAAATCAAAATCCCTAAAATCCTCCATGCCGTTGTGAAACTCTCCAGCTATTCTCCATGAAAATCGGCCATTTTTCTCCACCTTTCCGGCCTCTTTCTGTTCAAATCGTTATCCCCTTGAGCTGTTTTGTTTCTGTTCTTCATATCTCCAGAATATCGCTCCGTCATCTCCTTCTTCAACCGTGTCTGTTTTTAAGAGACCAAATCGGTGGTGTTTTCCTGCCTCTTTCTGTTCAAAGCTACGATCTAGGGATTTGGTCACCCTGAATCTAAATCTAATCGGTTAATTTCACCACCGTTCTTTTACTAACTGGATGGCATGACCTAAAAACATAACTCCGGTGAAACCGCTCTTATATCCTCTTGTTTCAGTCTTGATTTCTGATTAGATTTTTCCTTTAACAACCGATTTGTGTTGCATATTTGATGAGAACGGTTCATCTGCCTTGACTTAGTCATTGATGGCTGTAAAAGAATGGGCCCGGCCTCTTTCTGTTGAAAGCTAAGATCCAGGGATTTGGTCACCCTGATGTATGATAAAAATATAACCATATTATATGACTTTTTATATCGTATTTACGATAATATCGTATAAATTCTATAAAAATATATCTGAAAACACATAAAAATTGAAATCGTTATAAATAGATATTATCGTTATAATTTTAGTAAAACTTATAGTTTTATGATCAAAATTATCGTGGCTCGTATTTTTGACTGCTTGAGTGGTACGTGTGATGGAAAATCGAAAATTAAAACCGAAACAAAGAAGAAACGGAAGAAAGATATTTTTCAAGATCCGCCCGAACCGAAAAACCCGCCCGAGCCGAATCTCTCTCCGCCACCAAAGACATGGGGACTGTCGGGAGAGAATCTCCATCGTAGCACCGCCGCCCGCGCCCTTACTACACCGCCCGCGCCGCCTTGTGATACACTCTATAAATACTCCTCATTTGCAGATGTTTGAGTGGTACCAATATATATATATATATATATATATATATATATATATATATATATATATATATATATATATATATATATATATATATATATATCTTATCTTTAAGTAGTTTTTAGTTACTCAAATACCGTAAACGGCACTCTGCCCGAAATAATAATGTAGTATAAGTATCGTTGTAATACTTAGAAGGATTATCAAGGCTCGTTGTTGCTAAAGGAGTTGCTATTTCCGGAGAATACGGCTCTGACGCTACAATTGTAATCTGGTAACTTTTTAATGTATTTATGTTTGTTTGTTGTTATTAGTATCTATATATTAGTTATAATGATATTAGGCTAACTCTATATCTAGCCAAGATATGAAATTGAATTAGTTTATCTTTTTAGGGAAATAGATGATGACTATGTTAAAATTGAATTAAAATCGATTATAATGAATCTTTTTCTATTTTGCAACGTATTGATAATATTCGGATTGACGTAATTAACCAAGATGAATGGCAACATATAACCTAACGATGAACTGACCAGAGAAGTTAGGATATGAGATAAAGGATAGAAAAACCGGAGGGTAAAAATGGCCGAGTGAAAACGTGACAACGGAATCCTATTTCCTACCCGGGGGCAGATTCGTCTTGGGAAAGATGAATCTTATTAAATTTGTGCTCAAGATCGTAATAATGTTAAAATCAACGGTTTAATTAAAACTAACACCGGAAAGTTAAATCGATCCGTCTGACAACCGGAGCCTTTTGAATAACATCGGCCGTCTGACAAACGGAATAACCTCTTTTATCCGGGGTAGATTTATACTCGGTACTTGTTCAGACGAACTGAGATTAGCATGGGGCAGTTGTGGAGATTGAACTGATGACAATTTGACATATGACAATTTCATACGCTCGTGTGAGGAGGAGTTGTCTAGTTTAGGAGTACACCGGTTCATATACAATCGATTCACCTTAAAATAAGGAAAGATCAAGTACATCTATTTCTACTAAAAAGAGATACTGATTCAGTGACATATTCTTGGCTAGTTTCTAATAATATTACTAGTATTTATATCCTATATATTGTATTGGTACCTATATATATTTATATCTATATATATATATATATATGTATTTCTATATATTTATATATATATTTATGTATCTATATATATATCTGTTTTAGTTTTATGCATTTATTTACTGTTTTACGGTTATTAAAAAGGAAAAAGAGAAACTGCGACTTAGATTGAGATAATAACAGCTTCTTGGTGTTTAGCCACACTCTGAATTACCACACGTTTCCCTGAGGATTCGACACCTGACTCACCACACTAGCACTACAGTTTGACCCAATACACTGTCGGTTAAGGACTGGAATAGCACTAGGTAAGGCCACGTCAGCTTTCTGGCGCCGTTGCCGGGGACACGACGCTAATTCATTGTGTTCGAATGGTTTCTACTTGTATTAGCTCAAAATTCTCGAGGATAAGTCAACACTCTTCTTGTCACATTTCTTTTTTATTTTTCGTTGGTACTTACCTTATAGGTAAGTTACCAATTTTTACTACTATCATTTTCGTGTTATTTTCTGTTTTCGATAGTTGATGACCAGAAGCGGTAAGGCCCCACTCACTCCTTATAAGCCTGACATAAACACTTACGAAAGGCAGTTAAGAGTAGAGAGTAAACGTGGTCATACTAGTCAGGGAAATCCTGGCGAATCATCATCAAATCGAGAAACGAGAATGGCCGAAACCAGTGATGAAACACCTGAACAAGGGCTAGAACATGCTCAAGGGCATTGACAAAACCCTAATAATCCTAATAACCAGAATCCTAATAATAGAAATAATCAGAATCGGAACCAGAATAATCATAATAATCCTAACCTACCAAACCCGAGACCTATCTGTGATCAAACCGTAAGAAGAAATCAGACTAATAATCCAATTCTTTTACCTAATGAAGGAGCGAATAATTTCGAAATAAAATCTCATCTTTTTGGTTTAATTGACACAAGAGCCCAATTTCTAGGAGAAGATGATGAAGATCCACATCATCATCTCTATCTTTTTGAAGAACTGTGTAATACAGCCAAAAGTCAAGGTGCTCATCGTGAATTAACGAGGATGTCCATGTTTCCTTTTTCTTTAAAATGAAGAGCACGAGATTGGTTTATGTCACTCCCACATCATTCGTTGACAAGTTGGGAGGAGATTCAAACCGAGTTCTTAAAGCAGTATTTTACTCCTGGTAGAAATTTGGAATTAAAGGTCGAAATTGCTAATTTTAGACAAGGATCTGAAGAAACACTCGGGAATGCTTGGGAAAGATTTAAGAAGCTATTAAGAGCTTGTCCCGATCATGGTTATTCCTTAGATATGCAAATCCAACTTTTCTGTCGTAAACTAAGGAAAGACTCACGTGCAGATGTAGATCATGCATGTGGTGGTTCTTTAATGATGAGTGAAGCCCAATTAGTTTACGATGCTATAGAAAAGATTTCCAAAAATAATCGAATGTGGGAAACCGGTTCTAGCACAAGAAAAGTAGCATTTGCAGGAGAATGTACATCTAATACGGAAGTTCTAGCACACTTGGAGAATTTAAGTAGGAAATTTGATGGCCTACAATCAAACAAAAATCTAAGTTCAGAAAATAGTATACCCACTGAATACTCAAATCAGGATAATATGCCATTAGGAATTGAAGAACCAACAGGATATTCAAGAGAGGAGGTAAGTTTTCTTCAACAGCATAGGAATTTGAACAACGCGTATTCAAACTCGTTTAATGCTATTAGAAAAGATCATCCTACTTATCGTTGGTCTGAAAACCCTAGTAAGCAAGGACAACCGCCATATCCAGTTCAATATAAGAATTCATATGGTAATCAAGTTTATCAAGGAGATACCACGAATCAGAACCTACAATCATTGCCTAGATCATATCCACAACATACTACTCAAAGTATACCAGTCACCCAAAGTTCAACTCAACCTGAAGGAATTGATAAATGGGAGAAACTAATGGAAAATATGATGGGTGTAGTATCTACTCAAGCTCAAAATGTAGAAACTATGATAACTTCTATAGGTACAGTCACTAAGGATATGAGTACGTTAAAAACATCCATGAGTGGACATGATACCAGAATGAGAACTATAGAAGCATCAATAAGGAATATGGAAGATCATTTGAGTAGAGAAGGAGAACGTAAAAACAGTAGACCTCCAGGAGGATTACCAAGTAATACTGAAAGAAACCCGAGAGAGGTGAATGTTTGTTGTTACTGTAGTAGAAAACTCTGTGGGAATAATGAAGTAGAAAATGATTTAAATGGTAACTTTATAAAGGAAAAGGACGAACTTGAATTTACTGATGAAGAAGAAGAAATTATTGAAGATTTCTTAAGACAAAATAGTAATGTTGAACCTGAAAATAAGAATGAAGAATGGGTCAAAATCCCTAGGATTCTAAAAGATCCAGCGGATAAAGACCTGAGAACCTTATTTAAGGAACATGTTAGAGAAAATAATACTGAAGAAAAGAAGGAAGATTTGCCAATAACCGAAAAAGGGAAAATCGATACAGAAGATGTTTCAAAGGGAAGATCGTATGAGAATGAAACATGGCGGACAAGTAATGCTCAAAGATCTAAGGAAAAAGGAAAAGAGAAAAAAACTTCAGAACCAAAGGTTATAGATTTGGAATCTTTACCTTACCCACCTAAGGATCAAATTAAAAAGATAAAAACTGATAAGAAGTATGCTCGTTTCCTTGATACTTTTCGTCATATTCATGTCAATATCCCTGTTATCGAAGCCCTAATCAACATGCCTAACTATGGAAAGTTTCTTAAAGATATCCTATCAAACAAAAAACGGTTAGAAGAATATGAGAATATATGCCTTAATGAAGAATGCTCTGCAATACTTCAACATAAGTTACCACCTAAACTAAAAGATCCTGGTAGTTTTACCATTCCATGTGAGATTGGAGGATTTCTGTTTAAGAAAGTACTATGTGATCTTGGAGCAAGTATAAATCTCATGTCTTATGAGGATTATAAGAAACTGGGCATAGGAGAGATTACAAATACTGAAATGACCCTTCAGATGGCAGATAGATCGATTAAACATCCTAAGGGAGTCATCGAGGACGTGTTGGTTAAAGTAGACAAATTTTACTTCCCAGTAGATTTTGTAATAATGGAAATTGAAGAAGGATATTCAGCGCCAATTATTCTGGGTCGTCCATTTCTAGCAACGGGAAGAACATTAATCGATGTTCAAAAAGGAGAACTGATACTAAGAGTTAATGAAGATGAAGTTTCCTTCAATATCTTCAAAGCTATGAATCATCCATACAAATCACCAGAATCGTGTTCTTTTATAGATGAGATATCTACACTCTGTGATGACCAATTGCAAGATTATGAAGATAAGCTAGAGGAATGTTTAGCATTATCTATCTATAAGGAAGATGAAAATGATACTGAAATGAGAGAAGTGATCCTTTATCTTGATAAGGGACTGTTTTTTAAGCATCCGTGGCATAAGTATTTGGAATTAGAACTAGAAGGACCAGTTCTAAAACCTTCAGTAGAAGATCCACCAAGGAATCTGGAATTGAAACCACTTCCTATAAATCTTAAGTATGCTTTTCTTGAAACTAATAATCTACTACCGATTATTATTTCATCAACCTTAACTAATGAACAGGAAGATCAATTACTTAGAATGTTAAGAAATCATAAGAAAGCATTTGGATGGACATTGGCAGATATTCAAGGAATTAGCCCTGAGATTTGCGTTCATAAGATCATTCTAAATGAAGGAGCTAAACCTTGTATTCAGCCACAACGCCGCCTCAACCCAAATTTACAAACCATTGTTAAGAAAGAGGTTATCAAGCTATTAGAAATGGGAATAATCTTTCCCATATCAGATAGTGAATGGGTGAGTCCAACTCAAGTAGTACCAAAGAAAGGAGGTTTCACGGTAAAAGAAAATGATAAAAATGAATGGATTCCGACAAGGGAAATTACAGGATATCGAATGTGTATCGATTTTAGAAAACTGAATGAACATACTAAGAAAGATCATCATCCACTTCATTCATCGCATGGATGTTGGAACGATTAAGTGGACATAAATATTACTGTTTCTTAGATGGCTATTCAGGATATTTACAGATATTCATTGCAGCAGGAGATAGAGAAAAAACTACTTTCACTTGTCCGTATGGAACTTTTGCTTATAAACGAATGCCATTTGGTTTATGTAATGCACCAGCTACATTTCAGAGATGTATGATGGCTATATTTTCTGACATGGTCGAGAAATTCTTAGAAATATTTATGGATGACTTTAGTGTTTATGGAGATTCTTTCGATGAATGCTTATCGCATTTAGAACGAGTATTGCAACGCTGTGAAGATACCAATTTAGTGCTAAACTGGGAAAAATGTCACTTAATGGTATTGTCCGGAGGATTTTGCATCACTAAACAAAAAATAATTTATAAACCTATACCTAACATGCAAACTAACTCCTAACCGACCGAATATCGGGTAATTGCTAGCATAGTAGGGTAAGTACGGTATCGATCCACGTGGGAATTGGGATGTTGAACCTAATCTTATTAATTCCTTAAATTGTTACTACTATTTATTACTAAACCTAAACTAAAGCGGAAAATAAATCGACAGAGGATTGTCAATCCAAAGCCGTGAAGGATAAAAGCGAAATTAATAAATAAAACTATAAACGAAAAGAACATAAAACAAAGACACATGGGATCAAACAATATACAAACCAAGTGATCTCAATCCTAGTTCATCTCATGATTTTAATTCAATATTGTGGTCTCACCTATCAAAGGTATGAATTCCTACTTCCGTAAGTAATCCGTCTATCAATCTCATCATCTTCCGATCTATAGAGATTAACGCTTTCAAAACAAGGTGCAAGATTTATTAGATCTAACAACCTAGAAATCTAACCTATCAACTTCCGTTATGTCAAGGTTAAAAGTCTAATCTTTCCTATGGTGATCTAAGGTTTACACCGACTCTCGTCATACGGTAAACATCAATAAGCAATTCATCTTCCGATATTGATTGCATAGCACATAAACATAGGAAGATACAAAACGAATCAAAGATCATAAAGATAAACAAAGGATTGAATAAATTAAAAAGATAAACTCACATAGTTTGTACAATGGATGATCTCCATGAATCACAAACGAAAGGAAAAAGCATCCTAATCTAACCCGGATCACCCGAGCACAAGGCTCGGGTGACCGGCCTTGAGACTCCCAAAGTGCGGCTGCTTTTTGTGTATTTTCGTATGAAAATCTGATTGTAAAATATATATTTTTGGGTTTGGGGCGCTGCTGCTATAAATAGGAAAATAAGTCGGCTAGGTCAAAAACTAGGTCGGTTGTGTTTAAGTCGGCCGCGGACGCCCGTCTGGAACACTTGGGCGCCGTCCAACTTCTTTGGGCGCCAGCGGACGCCGCTCGTCAGACCTCTGTCCAAACTCTCTGCTCAAAATTCTTCTCCTGGACGCCGCTTTGATTCAATGGACGCCCGTCCATAGTGGACGGGACATGAACGAACGCCCAAAGATGCCCCTGGAAGCCGATTTCTTCATCTTTATCCTTTTCTTCTCATCCCTATCCTTCTCTTCATCGTAAAATCCGAATGCAACCTCTTCTAATCCTCTTTTAGCTCGAAAACATGTATCTAAAAGATAGTAAAACATACCAAAGCGTAACATAACTCCAAAATAATATAAAATCACAATTTAAGCACATAATTCGTTACGTTTTGCAATTTAACTATTGAAAACACCACTTGCTTAATATTTCAATTATAAAGCTCGATTTCTATGGGAAACATACGAATATGGGGGAAATTGATATAAAATATATACTTATAAAACGTATAAAATCACCCTTAACAGGTATCAGAAGGAATTGTTCTAGGTCATAGAATCTCTGAAGTAGGTATCGAAGTTGACAAAGCTAAAGTCGAAGTAATTGAAAAATTACCTCCACCAATTAATTTAAGAACTTTGAGAGGATTTCTTGGACATGCTGGATTTTATAGGAGATTTATTGCAGATTTTTCAAAAATAGCAAAGCCTCTAAGTCATTTGCTTGAAAAGGAAGTACCTTTTAACTTTGAAGATAAATGTATGGAAGCATTTCGGACCACTAAAGCGAAATTGACTATCGCACTGATCTTGATCGTAGCACCCATTAGGATTTGCCGTTTGAAATTATGTGTGATGCAAGTGATTTAGCTGTAGGAGCTGTCTTAGGTCAACGATATAACAAAGTACTCAAAGCAATCTACTATGCATCTCACACTCTAAACGCGGCTCAACTAAATTATGCAACTACAGAGAAGGAACTGTTGGCTGTAATCTTTGCCTTAGATAAGTTTAGATCGTATATTGTTGGATCTAAGGTTATAGTTTATACAGACCATTCAGCTTTGAAGTATCTGTTAAGTAAGAAAGATGCTAAACCACGTCTTCTTAGATGGATTTTGTTACTTCAAGAATTTGATATTGAAATTAAGGATAAAAAAGGAAGTGAAAATGTAGTAGCAGATCATCTAAGTAGAATGGAAAATGATGAAGGAAAAGGAAATGAAATACGAGATTCATTTCCAGATGAACAACTTTTTAGGATCGATACTCCCTTAACCATGCAATTATTAAAAGATAGAATACCATTAAAAGAAAATTCACCGTGGTTTGGGAATATCGTTAACTATCTAACCTGTAAGTACATCCCGTCTCACTGGACTTGGCAGCAGAAAAAGAAATTCTTTTACGACTTAAAGTTTTACTATTGGGAGAAACTGATCTTTCCGAAGATGCTCGGATGGAATAATCGAAATGTATTCTGATAATGAGATTTTAAGTGTTTTATCGTTTGTCATGATCGTGAGGCGGAAGTCATCATGGAGGATGGAAAATCGCGCTTTCAAAGTTTTACAATGTGGTTTTTATTGGCCTACACTATATAAAGATGCGTATAAATATGTAAAATCTTGTAAATCATGTCAAAAATGGGGAAATATATCGAAAAACATGAAATGCCTATGCAACCAATTTTAGAATGTGAATTATTTGATGTATGGGGCATAGATTTCATGGGACCTTTCCCGATATCGTTTGGAAAAAGATTTATTCTAGTAATGGTTGATTATGTCTCGAAATGGGTAGAAGCTGAAGCTCTTCCCACTATTGATACCAAGGTTGTACTAAGGTTCCTTAAAAAGAATATATTTACAAGATATGGTACTCCGAGGGCTATCATTAGTGATAGGGGTTCACATTTTTGCAACCGACCATTTACTAAGATAATTGAGAAATATGGTGTAACTCATAAACTAGGAACACCCTATCATCCATAAAATAAGTGGACGAGTAGAGGTGTCTAATAGAGAAATTAAAAGAATCGTGGAGAAAACAGTGAGACTCAAATCGTAGAACTCAAGTAAAGACTAGATGATGCATTATGGGCTTATAGAATGACTTTTAAAACACCAATTGGTTGTTCTCCTTATAAATTAGTTTTTGGTAAATCTTGGCATCTCCTCGTTGAATTAGAACACCGAGCTTTATGGGCTATTAAATTCCTAAATTTTGATCCTAAAGTCACAGATCGTAGATTACTTCGCTTAATGTGAATCGGATGAATTTCGACTCGATTCTTATGAAAATGCTCGAATCTACAAAACGCATACAAAGCTTTCCATGAGAAGAAAATCTATAATCGTGAGTTCCATGTAGGTGATCGAGTACTTTTGTGCAATTCACGTTTAAAGTTGTTTCGTGAAAGCTTAAATCTAGATGGGCAGTCCATACGACGTAACTAAAGTCTATAAGTCTGGAGCTGTTGGACTAACTGATGGAAAAACAACTTTTATAGCCAATGGTCACAGGGTAAAATTATTCGTGGAAACTGAAGGGATACCTCAAACAGAAGAAATATTATTACTTAACGACCCTCCAACAGATTAAGGAAGCAGGAATTCTAAACTCAAATGATTACGGGTACTATCTTTCTAAATTCACTTTTTAATATGCAATTTAAGTAGTTTCGCTCTTTTACCGGTAGACGTAAAAGAACTGGAATGCCTTTCATAGATAGAATAGAAGTTTTTATTTTACTTTTAAAATTAGGTTTAGATAAAGATGTTGCCTTTAGAATAGAAGCCTTAGTTTCTAACTTGAACAAGGATCTGATACGCGAAATCAGAGAAAGAGATCTTTGTAATGGAAAATCAAGAAGTGCTATAAAGAGAAGGGCAAGATTTCTAAAGAGATGTAGAATCTGCGGAAAAAGTGAACATAATGGAAAATGTGGGGACAGCACAACCAAATCTCAGGATGAATGTTTGAATGTAATTAAGATGGAAACGACTAGGTGGTTATCCGAAAATCCCGATGGACAACAAAGAGAGAATTCAAACGCATCATTTCTAGGAATTAGGTTGATGGACCGTTATTATAGAAATCTCGAAGATTTAAGGATGATAGGAGTAGAATTAGATTAAATTTTATTTTTTATTTTATTTGCAAAAATGTCATAAAAATTTTATATTGGAAAAATTAAAATTAAAATTTAAAAGCTTGATAAAAATTGAAATGATTGATATATATATATATATATATATATATATATATATGTTGAAGGAAAATACTATTATGTGCCTTCGTCAAAGCCAATGACGATTATCTTTCGGTTATTATGTAACGTTCAATCAGTATTTATTGCCATCAATGTAATCTGTGTTCACATTGTAACCGTGACCCTATAAAAGGGATTATCTAATGGAATGAGATACGCTTTTCCCACTTTTACTTTTACACGTTATCGCGACGTAGCTCGAAAAAAAAAAAAAAAAACCTAATTGACCCCTGCCGCCACTTGACCCGCCACACTTGACCGCCGCCGCCGCTGCTCCTCGGGTGGCACGAACTGCTCCTCCTCGCCGCCGCAAAATCTTCCCCAAAAACCTACAAAGTCATTTTTTTGAACACAAAAGCAAAGGTAGATTCTTATTTTTCTGTATTTTTTGTCAATTTTTTTTCCCTTTCTCTGTGGACTGGAAAAAAGAAAAAAAAGGTTTTATTACAAGCTTATGCTATTGGACATAGTTGTCGATATGTTTAGGTAATTTTTCTATGAAGTATTTATTCTATGTGCAAAGATAAAAGGTGTTTTAATATTTAAAAGCTAATGCTATTCGACATAGTTATCAATATAGGGTAATTGTTCTATGTTGTATTTATTCTGTGTGTAGAGATATTTATACCCTAAAACGTATCTGTTTTAGCCTATAAAATATTAAGAACACCTATAGACACCATAAAAAAAAACAACTATTTTATAGTGTAAAATCATGTCAATTAAAATGCTTCAAGCATATTTCCGTATATCCTTGTTTTTACCAAATTGATTGATTGTTTTTTTTTGGTTTAATTACCGATTTGGTTATTTGAGAATTGAGAGGCCTAAAAAGTCTCCCCATTAAATAAATAGTACAGAGATTCATCTTACTTCATTTGCATACGTGTAATATGTGCACAATTTTTGTGCTCAAATAAACCTGTACTCATGATACCTTAATGCGTCAGAGAGTGATTGATATGTATATTTCTCATATTTTCTGTCCGTGCAATAGCATGTTTGTATATGATCATATGGAATACGTTATTTGAAACAAATATTCATCTCTTGAAACATTATGATTATCATGACATATATTATTGGATATGTATATGCATGTTGCCATGAAAAATGTTATGTGCTATGTTTGCCCGAAATTTCAAATTGAGCATAATAATTATATGTTGATTGTCTTATAAATAAGATTATATGTCATCCTATGATAAAGAAATTTCATAGGCGTTATATACTAAGTACAACACAATCAATGTGATAAAGTATCTTCACAAAGCATCGAAAAAATGAGTGACCGCTATGTACCATGGCATCGTGATCCAATTCACACTCTTGGAAATTAATTATTGTGGATGTCTTATGACTACATAATTAATATGCTCTTCACTCTTGTTTATGTAGATGGTCGATACAACTCGACCAATTTGAAATCTTGGACTCGTAAGGAATTGAGTACCACCGCCGGGTTTCGGATGTGGAAATGGCCTTTGTTGCAAAGGACTACACTCTCACTATCAAAACACCCACCGACCCTAAGGACGACCCATCTGCTAAAGTAAAAGCAAATGCCCTAATGTTCTTGAGGCGACATATTGACTCTAGCTTACGCTGGGAGTACCTTCAGTTGAAAACACCCAAAGAACTGTGGGATGCCCTAGAGGGACGTTTTGGGAACATTCATGACACTTTACTCCCAGAACTGTCTGCTCAGTGGAATGAAATCCGCTTGCTTGACTACAAAGGGGTAGACCAATTCAACAAGGACATGTTGCGCGCTTAGAGCACGCCTCAAATTCGTGGAAAGGAACTCACGTAAGATGATATGATCCGTAAGACTCTTTCCACTTTTCCTACTTCAAAGACTTATACTAGCAAACCAAGATAGGCCGGAGTACGACAAGAAAAAAATATTACGACCTTTCACAAATTGATCAACATGCTGCAAGTGGCTGAGCGGCATGATCAAGTTCTCATGAATAATAATGCCAGACCTGCTGGGACAAAGAAAATTCCTGAGGTTAACTATGGCAAGATGAAAGGTGGAAAGAACCCCAAAGAAAAGGGAGTTGGACGTGCTGAGCCTTACCCACGTGGAAACAATGCACCACGTGGAAAGGGACCTAGGGGCCGTAGTATGGGCCGTGGAGGTCCCCCTAATGTATGGCGCAGAAATGGTGGTGATGGTCCTAGTGGCCATGGTGGTCCTAAGGCTAAGGTGCAAAAGGCACCTAAGAACCCTCAAGAAAAAAGGGAGAGAGTTGGAACTGAACCTTGCTATAGGTGTGGAGTTATCAAGCATTGGTATAATACACGCCGAGCAAGTAACAAAGTAGCAGCCAATTACAAGAGGTATAGGGAATCTAGAGAACAAGAGGCCCACTATACGGAAGATGGAGGCAATGACACTGATGTCAACCTCACAATTGCAGACTTCAATAGCAACAAGAACCCTGCTCAGTCAATGGATGTTCCAGACTTTGATTGATCTGCTTTGCTTATTTATTTATTTTTCCAAGAACATTGTGAAGGCGGAATGCCTTATTTTTAATTAGACTATTTTGGTCTTAAAGTTCATTTGAATAATGGTTTGTTGAATTGGATTTTGATGTACGAGACTTTTATTTTGATTTTCGTT
The DNA here is from genome assembly GCA_026214975.1 of Gentiana macrophylla. Taxonomy (NCBI): domain Eukaryota; kingdom Viridiplantae; phylum Streptophyta; class Magnoliopsida; order Gentianales; family Gentianaceae; genus Gentiana; species Gentiana macrophylla. Next base: position 104,241,287 of record CM047808.1, on the reverse strand, counting down.
GGCCTATTAATAAATTTCGGATTTTATTCTGAAGTATTGAATTTTATTCGATTTTATTTACCAAAGATATACATGGTTCAAAATAGCACTATTAAGGTGTAAAGCAATACATCTACCATACAATAAACATATATATCGGGATGAAAAGCATATCATTCTATCTCCATCGAAAAACTCTAAAGAATATGAGTTATGTCTTCGACTTTTTAATCTCATCTAATTTAAATGTAGGAATGAATCGAGGAGAAATAGAGTGCTTAGTGACAAAGGGAACCACACACACTATCTTAAGGAATAGACAATTATTTGTCGAGTTAATTCCATGTAATTCATCTGTGACTACGATGATTGATCATCACAAGTAATACAAGGGCGAGGAAATGCCACATTTTTATGCCTAACGGCACAACGATAAAAGTCACAAACGCCTATATGCACTTTCAGAGCCAATCGAACCTTGTTAAGTTTCAAAGATATTCGTGCCAACGGTTATCATTTGGAAACTCACTGTGAGAATGGAACTGAATATTTGTATATTACCACAAATGAATGTGGAAGGAAACGCATACTAGAAAAGCTTATGAGTCAATCTAATGGATTATATATTACTACTATTCGATTATTGAATCCTATGTCACGTCACCAACAATGAAATTTGGGACACTCGACTCATACAAAGCTTTGGCATGATCGCTTAGACACACCTGGTCGAGATATGATGATCCGTATTTTAAAGAACTCACACGGACATCCCTTCTTTCGAGGAAAAACAAAATGGGACAAAAATCCGACACAATGCAAAGTGCCCAAAGTAGTGTTGTTTCAAAGCGCATTACATTGTCGTCTCAAGCACCGGATGGGTTATATCCTCTTCCTCATTGACCATTTCCAAGGCACACCAATCATTTTGCAAAGCCTGCTCTTTAGCAAAAACAGGATCGAGACCTTCCTATGCTAAAGACATGAAACAAAACATTCCATTCTTACAAAGAATACAAGGTGATATATGTGGACCTATCCATCCGCAATGGGGGCCATTCAAGTATTTTATGGTTCTCGTGGATGCCTCGACATCCGGTCACATGTCGCATTATTGTCCACAAGGAATGCCGCATTTGCAAAACTCTTAGCACAGATTATACGCTTAAGGGCTCACCACCTGATCACCCTATCAAGTCTATAAGGCTTGATAACGCCGAGAGTTCACATCAAAAGCATTTGATGATTATTGCATGTCTATTGGGATTGATGTAGAACATCCTGTACCCCCATGTGCATACACGTAAATGGTCTCGCAAGCCACCATCAAAAGGCTACAGATGGTGGCCAGGGCATTGGTTATGCGCACCAACTTGCCTCTATCTGCTTGGGGTTATGCAATATTGCACGCAGCTTTACTTATTCGTTTCAGACCCACTGCTAGCCAACCATTTTCTGCGTGCACGGTTGGTTACCGGATATGAGCCTGATATTTCACACTTACGCATATTTGGTTGTGCAAAGATATGTGCCTATTGCGCTTCCACAAATAAGCACTAAAATGGGTCCTCAGAGACGATTAGGTATTTATGTTGGATATGAATCCCCAACTATTATCCGCTATTTGGAACCTTTGACAGGCGATCTATTTACCGCAAGATTTGCGGATTGTCACTTTGATGAGACTGTCTTCCCGTCGTTAGGGAGATAAGAAAAGGATTTTCTAAGGAACGACATGAATTGTCGTGGGTTTGTCCCCACTCGCCTCATTTTGATCCCCGTACCTCACAAAGTGAAAGTGAAGTGCAAAGAATACTTAATCTTCGTAACGTGCGCGCATTCGATGCCTGATCGCTCTCCGATATTGCTAAAGTGACAAGATCACATATACCACCAAAACGTGCTCGCAAGGTTAGAAGTCCCCAAAAGGGGCACAATGTCAGAGCCCTAAAGGCATTGCGACCACACTTAGTGGAGGTGTGGATGAGGCCGTGGCTGCCCAAAGGAAGAGGGGAGACCACTTGGTTCGACCGATACTCACCCAAGGAAGAAGAGGGCGAGTAAGGCACAATCCGACCCATTAATCATCAATGTAGAGAATCCTCTCATGAGATTATCTCGATTACATTATGTCCATGAATCAATACTTTGGAGGACGCCCCGATGTTTGAATTGATTCCAGAGAACAAAGAAATCTCAATGGATTATGAGAGTGCATACGAGTTGATGGAAAGATCTTCCATGCACATTGATGATATATTTTCATATCTGTTGCTCAAGAAATCATAGAGCACGATGATGTCGAACCACGCTCACATTGCGTAATGCCAACAAAGAGCAGATTGGCCTCAATGGAAAGAAGCAATCCAGCAGAACTAGATTCTCTCGACAAAGAGACAGTATTTGGTCCGTAGTGCTAACCCCACCAAGTGTAAAGCACAGTAGGACATAAATGGGTATTTGTCGAAAAGCGTAATGAGAAGAATGAAGTCCTAAGGTACAAGGCTCGCCTTGTGGCGCAAGGTTTCTCACAACGCCCTGGAATTGACTATGAGGAGACATACTCTCCTGTAATGGATGTAATAACTTTCCGTTACCTAGTTAGTTTAGTTGTTTCCGAAGGATTGGAAATGCAGCTCATGGATGTGGTTACAAAGATATCTCTACATGGGGATCTTGATTCGTAGATATACATGAAAGTGCCTGATGGTCTTTCATTGCCCAAGTCAAGTGACTCTAAACCACGGAGTGCGTTTGCAATCAGATTGAAACGCTCACTTTACGGATTAAAACAATCCGGGCGGATGTGGTATACCCGCCTAAGTGACTACTTGATTGGGAAGGGATATAAGAATGATGAACTATGCCCTGCGTATTCATAAAGAAAACAAGTTCGGATTTGCAATTGTAGCAAGATATGTCGATGATATGAACATAATAGGTACTTTTTAATGAAATAAGAGAAACCGCGAGCTATTTGAAATCGAATTTGAGATGAAAGATCTTGGGAAAACTCGGTTTTGTCTAGGCCTTGAACTAGAACACCGAGCTTGTGGAATACTTATCCACCAATCTGCATATGTCCAAAAGATGCTCGTGAGATTTAATATGGACAAAGTGCACCTGTTAGCACTCCCATGATCGGTCGAAGTTTGGACATAAAGAAAGATCCATTTTGTCCAAAGGAAGATGACGAAGAGCTATTGGGAGCTGAAATTCCTACTTAAGTGCAATAGCGCATTATTGTATTTAGCTCAATGTACTCGACCGATATTGCATTCTCAAAGTGAACTTGTTAGCTAGATTCACTCTCGCCAACGCAGCGTCATTGGAATGGTATTAAAAACATATTTCGATACCTAAAAGGAACCATTGACTTGGGCCTATTTTTTCCTACACAAAGACAAGAGGGACCGTAAATGAAAATACAACCCCTAAAGAAAATGTCGATAATAAATCGCCACCCCTACTCAAACCCCAAACAATGTATTAGTTGGGTTTGCGTACGCTGGTATCTATCTCGACCCACATAAAGGTCGCTCCCAAACCGTTATGTATTTACCAATGGGAACACGGCGATATCTTGAGATCAACCAAGCAAAGTCTTGTGGCTACCTCCTCGAACCACTCGAGATTATTGCTCTACATGAGGCGGTTCGTGAGTGTATATGGATAAGGTCCATCATTACACATATTCGAGGACCAAGTGGTTTAAGTTCCACCACCGAAGAGCCTACTTGCATTTATGAAGATAATGCAATTGCATCGAATGATGAAGCTTGGTTATATCAAGGGTGACAACACAAAACACATATCACCAAAGTTTTTCTATAACCAAAGAACAACAAGCTCTCCTCAAGATTCAAGTGAATCAAGTAAGGTCTGAGGAGAATGTGGCGATTTGTTTACCAAGTCACCGCTAAAGCAATATTTGAGGAACATGTGAAAAATATAGGAATGCGAAGGCTTTCAAAGCTTCCTTGATCGGTGTAAGGATCGTGGGAGATATAGACCTCGGGGGAGTCTAATACACACATGTTATCCTTAAAGATTAAAGGTGCGTTGTGCTCTTTTCCCTTTGACCAAGTTTTATTTTGTCCCACCGGGTTTTGTTACTTGGCAAGGTTTTTAACGAGGCAACGATCCATGCACCATTTCGCTTTGACTTGGCACAAGAAGTGTTGAAGGAAAATACTATTATGTGCCTTCGTCAAAGCCAATGACGATTATCTTTCGGTTATTATGTAACGCTCAATCAAATTTATTGCCATCAATGTAATCATGTGTTCACATTGTAACCGTGACCCTATATAAAGTGATTATCTAATGGAATGAGATACGCTTTTTCCCACTTTTACTTTTACAATATATATATATATATATATATATATATATATATATATATATATATATATATATATATATATATATATATATTGTTACCGTAGAGAGCTAGAAAGAGAGTAGATAGTTGCCGGAATAGGTGGTGGTGCCGCTGAAATGTTGAGAAAAGAGAGGAGCTTTGCTTGAAAAAATTCTATCCTTTTATGCAATGGTGATGAATTTATGTAGTGGAATGGAAGAGAAGATGATTAATTAAGTAATTTGGGATAGAAAATTTGGTGAAAAGTGATGAAATTTTTGAAGAGGGGAAAAGGGGTGGGGGTCGGCTTTTTGGTGGAAGAAATGAGGAAGATGAAGATGAAAGTGTGATATTTTTAGGTTATAAAGCTAATGAATCGAATCGAACTCCTATCGACTCGAATCGTTAGTAATTACTCGATTCTCCTTTCATTTTTTGTTTGTTTTTTTTTTTTTTGTGTGTAATAAATTAGATTGTATCATAAAAATATTTTTATAAAATCATAAAATTATTTAATGATAAAATAAATTATTACGATTTTTTATAAAAGCTTTTTAAAGAAAATATTTTTGGTATGATAAATTTTAATTCTATCACATAAACCATATATGATATAATAATAAGTTTATCAATTTGGCCTAAGTACTTATTTTTGTTTGTTGTTTGTTGTTGTTTTTGTTGTTATTTTGTCATACCAATATCGTAGATGGCCTCATCATCTAGGAGAACCTCTAAGAAAAGAAAACCGAGATAACCTCAGTAGTAGTACCGGTTCATGAACCGCGACCATTTAATCGAACTTGAAGAAGCCGCTTCTTTTGAAAAAACCGCTAGTATTGAAGCTAAAAATGCCTATGATGGATTTTTCAGTAAGTGCGGGGTCACTTTAGAACGTGGTATTGATTTTGACTGTTTGGGAGAAGAAGTGAAAAAAATCTTTCAAGATAGGGAATGGATGGAAATTGCGATGGAACGCACTAGTAACATAAATGTCACAATGGTAGCCGAATTCTATTCTGTTTTATCTACTTATGATAGGGCTACTCTTGATGAACTAGAAAGTATCCCTCTTAGGAAGGTTAATGTCTCCTTCAATCCTGTCATGATAAATTCTATTTATGGGTTACCTGAGATACTTAAGGATGATGATTATCATACTGTTTGGAATTTAGACCTACCTGGTAGACTACAAGCTAAATCATTTGAAGCTCAGGCTGCCTTTGATTCCACAGCAGTTTGGAAGGATAATAGGTTTCCTTATGGACAGTGTATAAGGGACATCAGGGCTATCAAGCAATTTATAGGATATAATGTTAATCCTTCGGCTCATCTATGTGCTTATGGTCGTGAAGATGTTGTTTTGGCCTGGGATATGGTGCAGGACATTCCAATAAATCTAGGAAGCTGATCTTTACCAAGGCATGCGATTTTGTTAAGAATAAAACTCGAGGGGGACGTCTGCCGTTCCCTAATCTTATTTCTGCCTTGTGTGATTTTCATAAAGTACCAATACTACCCTCAGATAGGATTATGTCACCTTGTGCTCCACTTATCGGTCAGAAACTAACTGCCTTGCCTGCTGGTAGAATCAATTACAATAATCCTAACCGCCAGCAACATCAACAACCACCGCAGCCATCTCCTATTCATACATCTCGAGTTCCTAGGCAATCTCCTCAGCCGCAGCCACTTTAGGGCCAGAATAGCCAGATTGAGGCTATGTTTCAGCATATGGTTCAGGCTCAGGCTAGAACTGATGCTAATATAGCTTTAGCTTGTGAACAAAATAGGAAGTGGGCTGAAGATCTTAGGATTGGCCAAAGAGGTCACAGAGCTTTCATCAAAGGCAATAGAACCCGTATATGCGTAAATTTCTACACGTTATCCTCGTAGTCACCGACCCATATACTATGCCGATTGATTCCACCTGCTCCACCACCGCTTTATTCCAGACTATATGCCGTCATCTATAAGACAGGGTAGTGTGTTTTACAGTGTTCGCTTGATGCATCCATGGGCATGGGAGGAGTAACTTCAAGAGAGTGATGTGACGAAGGTCTCGGCTCGCTTGGATTGGAAGGTTCGGTGACGATGACGACGAGCGCGCACTCAGGCTACATTTCAAGCATCTACGCCGCGGGATCCACAACAATTCAACTATGATTTTAGTACGACTCGCCTCTGCAGGGCTGATTTTACTTCTAGTATGTTTGGATCTTTTTCGGCTCATTTCGACTCATCTTATGATGAAGATGAGGATTACGATGGAGATGAATAGTTAAGTAAACTTTTCCTATTTTACGATGTATGACGATATATTTTGGTTTGATTTTTTATTTTAGACGGTTTGATGTACTCTGTGGTTAGTACACTACGCAGTTTTACGTTTTTTTCGTTGTTTCTATATTATTAGATTTTTCCACCCCTGTTTTAGATAAAATTACATGTATTCACACTGAATTAACCTGATAAAACATCCTGAAATGCAAAAATCTGTGACCGAGCACTGTAGCACCGGCCCGCGCCGGCCTGGTGTTCTACCGACCTCATTCAGGTTGTTTCTTATCTATTTCTGGCACTTCTATATAAGGAAACAGAGGGCTCACTCCTCAAATTGCCAATTCACATTATAAAGTCTCTCGTTTTCTTATAAAGTCCGTATAAAATGTCCGATCATTCGTCAGTTAACAGTTATTCTCCTCCGCATACCCCAAACTCCGTACTCCCTAATTCGCATTATCCGTTTTTCCACCCCATTCCTTATAATTATATGAATGAATCAAATCCAAACCCTTTTTTGAGTAATTTCAACCAATCACCGGTGCTGGTTGAAAGAGGTCTAAATTTTTGAAAAATGGATAATTGGGCATTCATAAGAATGGAAGCAGATGGGTGGGATTATTTTTGTCGAATGCCCAGAGGAAGAATTAATGTTACAATGGTAAGAGAGTTTTACTCGGTACTTGCAGAGGCTAGTACTGTAGAGTCGTTACAGTCTGTTACCATTAGAGGTACTGTTGTTCCTTTTACTTCTACCATAATCAATCAAAATTTTCAAATACCACCAGTCCAAACATCACCCTCTTGTCATTTTGAGTATCAGTGGAGACTGGATACCGCTGAAGGATTTATTAACAAATGTTCGGAAACTTATCAAGTTTTATTCCAACATTATAATAGGGATAGAGATGTCTCCACTGCCGCTTTACTTCCCCATTTGAGAACTCCTGAAACGCTTTCATCAATTCACGAGTTTATCCAACTGATGATTTCTCGGAAATCGGTGATGATGAATTGTTACTATTGTATGCTATAACGAAGCGAGTCATTATAGATTGGGGAATATTGATTCGTAAAGCAAATTTGTTAGTTTTGCGCTTGGAAGCAGACCGATCCGTCACCTATGCCGCTTGCATGGTCGATTTCTAGAATAAGTGTTCGTTTGGCTAGTGTACCGAAAGAGCGACAGATGAGTACTTTCCACCGCCTTCCTCGTAAGGCTACTACCACGGTGATATTCGGGAGGATCTTCAAGTGGAGAAAATTAGATAGTTATGTTGGTTGTAAGGAATATCAAAGGTAATAGTGGTAGAATAAATCAATTTAGAATAAATTAGTTTAATAATAACTTAGATTAACTTAGTTCCAGTTTTTTAGTAGTATTTAATAGTTAACTTGTACTTTTTAATATTGTAATATATGTTTTTAATATGCTATATTATATAAACACTAGTCTATATGACACGTAACAATATTCACCCGTTATAAAATTTATTTTATTTCCTAAACCAACTTTTTACTACTCATTACACATCGAGATGATGCCAATTCGTAAGTGGGGAGTAGAAATTGGTTAGTAAATAAAATGAATTTAATATATCAATTACTGATGCACTTAGTTTAATCAATCTTAAGGAAATAAACGAAATAATATATAATCATTATAATAAAAATGATATATTTGGATAGAATAAATTTTTAATTAAGTAAAGTAATCTCGATATATTATTTCTATATTGTTTATATCTATGTTAGATTTTTATCAAGATTTTAAGTATGTATACCTAGATAAATAGTATGAAATATTATTTCTTTATGAAATTAGACAAAAGTTACTTTTAATTATAATAAAATTTTAGAATGATTTTCTTTTCAAGACAAGTATGAATTTGGAATCGGATTAGGAATGATGAGATTTTTGGCATTACTTTAACTAACTATGGCCAAATAAGCCTACCCGAACGTAATTTCCAATTTTTATCCCCACCTCAGCCTTGCAGAGTGATCAAGACCTCACTCGAAATTAGTCATTATGATTAACTAGATATAACCGACCCTTAACTTAAATTGGTCTACATTTCTTTGAAATCCCGCAAGTTTAGTATGTGCTTATGGATAGCGGACGACATCGAAATTCAATAATGGTATATGCTGAGATTGGAATAAATATTATTCGGAAGGCAATCTGTTATCAAAAAGTGTTATTCTCTAGAAAAAGAAAAAATTGGAATAGTTAAGTGCTGATGTATTCGTACTCACCTCATGACGCTTGAAAGATAGTCGATTCTGGCAATGAGTTCGGGTATGTTTGTTGTTAAAATAAAAAAAAAAAAAAGAAAAAAAAGAAGATGAAAACAGTGTCAGGATGTTACTAATCAAGGTATTTTTTGATCAAAAGTTGAAGGTGTAAGTACGTACGACTTGCCTCTATTTCTGTTGATTTTCCTTTGTTACCCTTTCAATTAGCCAAACACCCTGAGCCTGAACGTTATAAGCCATTTTGCCAACTACTTGACTTAGTCCTTGATTCCGAAATTTCATATAGTGGCGATTACAAAGTTATTCTAAGTATTTTATTTTATAGTTATTAAGTAATTCATATAGAATTTCATTTAGATAATATTTTATAACTAATTTATTAAGTTATACACACTTTTTATTTTTTTAATAATCTTAGATAGATAAAATTAATATGATTATAATGTTGACAAAGATGCTATTACTAAGTTAGAAATTTAGTCTAGAAGAACTATATTATTTGCATTATAACATTTTATATATTATCGCTTATTTTGCTTTATGACGATCAAAAGTTTAGTGGGGGAGTAGTTGATGTATGATAAAAATATAACCATATTATATGACTTTTTATATCGTATTTACGATAATATCGTATAAATTCTATAAAAATATATCTAAAAACACATAAAAATTGAAATCGTTATAAATAGATATTATCGTTATAATTTTAGTAAAACTTATAGTTTTTATGATCAAAATTACTGTGGCTCGTATTTTTGACTGTTTCAGGGTACGTGTGATGGAAAACTGAAAAATTAAAACCGAAACAGTAAGGAACGGAAGAAAGATATTTTTCAAGATCCGCCCGAATCGAAAAAACCCGCCCAAGCCGAATCTCTCTGCCACCAAAGACATGGGGATCGTCAGAGAGAATCTCCATCAGAGCACCGCCCGCGCCGCCTTGTGATACACTCTATAAATACTCCTCATCTGCAGATGTTTGGAGTGGTACCAATATATATATACCTCTTTTATATATATATATATATATATATATATATATATATATATATATATATATATATATATATCTTATCTTTAAGTAGTTTTTAGTTCTCAGAATACCGTAAACGGCACTCTGCCGAAATAATAATGTAGTATAAGTATCGTTGTAATACTTAGAAGGATTATCAAGGCTCGTTGTTGATAAAGGAGTTGCTATTTCCGAGAATACGGCTCGACGCTACAATTGTAATCAACTTTTTAATGTATTTATGTTTGTTTGTTGTTATTAGTATCTATATATTAGTTATAATGATATTAGGCTAACTCTATATCTAGCCAAGATATGAAATTAAATTAGTTTATCTTTTTAGGGAAATAGATGATGACTATGTTAAAATTGAATTAAAATCGATTATAATGAATCTTTTTCTATTTTGCAACGTATTGATAATATTCGGATTGACGTAATTAACCAAGATGAATGGCAACATATAACCTAACGATGAACCGACTGCAGAGAAGTTAGGATATGAGATAAAGGATAAAAAACCGGAGGGTAAAAATGGCGAGTGAAAACGTGACAACGGAATCCTATTTCCTACCCGGGGGCAGATTCGTCTTGGGAAAGATGAATCTTATTAAATTTGTGCTCAAGATCGTAATAATGTTAAAATCAACGGTTTAATTAAAACTAACACCGGAAAGTTAAATCGATCCGCCTGACAACCGGAGCCTTTTGAATAACATCGGCCGTCTGACAAACGGAATAACCTCTTTTATCCGGGGTAGATTTGTACTGCACTGCTCGTACTAACCGAGATTAGCATGGGGCGGTTGTGGAGATTGAATCGATGACAATTTGACATATGACAATTTCATACGCTCGTGTGAGGAGGAGTTGTCTAGTTTAGGAGTACACCGGTTCATATACAATCGATTCACCTTAAAATAAGGAAAGATCAAGTACATCTATTTCTACTAAAAAGAGATACTGATTCAGTGACATATTCTTGGCTAGTTTCTAATAATATTACTAGTATTTATATCCTATATATTGTATTGGTACCTATATATATTTATATCTATATATATATATATATATATATATATATATATATATATATATATATATATATATATATATGTATTTCTATATATTTATATATATATTTATGTATCTATATATATATCTGTTTTAGTTTTATGCATTTATTTACTGTTTTACGGTTATTAAAAAGGAAAAAGAGAAACTGCGACTTAGATTGAGATAATAATGATTTTCTTGGTGTTTAGCCACACTCTACGAATTACCACACGCTTCCTCGAGGATTCGACACCGACTCACCACACTAGCACTACGCTTGACCCGATACACTCGCCGGTTAAGGACTGGAATAGCACTAGGTAAGGCCACGTCACACCCTGAATCTCTAAATCAAATCGGTCAATTGCACCACCGTTCTTTTATGAACTGGATGGCTTGACCTCAAAACAGAACTCAGGTAAAACCGCTCTAATCTCCTCTTGTTTCAGTTTTGATTTCTGATTTGATTATGGCTTTAACAACCGATTTGTGTTGCAGATTTGATGACCACGGTTCATCTACCTTGACTTAGTCATTGGTGGCTATAAAAGAATGGCTATGAAAGATCTGAACAGTCATCAGAGCTTTTCTTGTTCAATCATTTCCAGACTGAATATCTCATCCTTTCAGGTAAATCCAACCCGAGTTCTATGCCGGGTTGGCTCAGGTATGGTGGCGACCCGTTTTCTTGGGATTTCTGAACCGGTTTGACTGAGGGCTAACCCGAGGATAGTCATTTTAATTCCGGTCAGAACAAATTCTGAGAACCAATTGGTTCAATGATGTGTTAAATCACTATTTTCAACATTGTGTTCACAGTTTAAGATTGTGTTTACAGTTCTACATGTTGGAATAGTGTCCTAAACCCAATCGGGTTGGACCGGATCCGACCGGGTCGGATCATTTCTACTATTTCTTTGTGTTTATACATATATTAAATGGCTTTTCTGTTGTCATGTATATGTTCTTTTAAAGAACCAATTATGAATTATTATATGATAACGTCCTTAGTATTAAACTGTGATAGAGAAACCATGATAGGCGATTATGGTTGATGAGATCTCTAATCACTTTAACAAGTTTGATACTTAAATGTCTCTAGGCTGATGTACTATTAAACAGGGCATTGATAGTATAAACAAAGCTAGCACGTATTAGATGTCTTCATGCTTTTAAGGGCGTGGATAGATCTCGCCTCATCGGTGTGTAGAGACACTTGACCATGACGTGGACGTGTATTAGAGAATGCGTATGTTAGATCGACCCACTTACATTAAGTGTCGCACTATGTGGCAATTGTGTAATTATCCTTGTGACCGAGTCTTCATGGCATCACAGTGTGGATTGTCATGCTTTAACACTATTGAGGTTTCCCCTAGCCACGGGCGATCATGCGGTAGTTATTGGGTATGATATCTTCAAGCACGCGGAGTATACATGTATGGTCGTCTGGGAATCGCGCACTTATCGGTGGGGTGAATATCCGAAAGGGCTTTCTTATAAGGAATGTCTTACTCTCGTGAATCTTTGCAAAGTGGAAGTAAATGAGTTACTTCGAGAGAGATTGATATCCAGATTATAAGATACGGTCGTTGATGTTTTGACACTCGACTAACGCACCGTATGGATATTATTACAAATGATAGATTGTAAGTTACGCGTAATCGCTCACATGAAAGGTAGTAGTCATTGCATTTGACTCTTTCGATGATTTGGGTCACGGTGTGTACCTAGACGCTATCCCGTGATCGTTAGGTATGAAGGGCATTTTCGTAATTTGCACTTTGTGTCTACGGCCAACATATTCGGAAGCCTATCGGGTCACACACATAAGAACATCTAGCCGGATTAAAATGTGGTTATAGTTGATAACCAAATAAGGAAAGTTTATCTCATACTATAAAGGTTATAGTGGTAAATTAATATGGTGGTATTTATTTATTATGAATAAATTAAATACAAGATATTAATAATATATATTAATTAAAGAATATTCCTGATGCCAAAATATTGGCTAAAGGTAAAGTAATTTTGGAGTGTATAAGACATACTTGGATTGTGCAATTCAATTAATAGTATTACTAAATATTAATATATATATATATATATATATATATATATATATATATATATATATATATATATATATATATATTTATTTGTGTAATATATATGTGATATATACACATGTGTAAATTGATTTATGGTAATAAGATAAATATGGTCAATATAAGATATTGACAATATATTGGAATATTTAATATAAGATATTGAATATTAATGAGATAAATCAATCAAATATATTTTCATTATTTTATTAGTAAAATATTTTCTTCCTCTCTACTCTACTAGGGGCGCCCCATCCACTATAAATAGGAGGTGGGTGTCAAGCTCTTTTGTACATCACAACTCCAAGAGCTAATAGTTCTTGTGAAAAATAGAGAGCTCCTTAGAGAGAGTTTTGGGAGAGAGAAAATGCCGGTCTAGCAGCTGGATTTTTCTAGCAGCAATCCAATGATGGATTCCGGCGGGTTGTTCGTGTGGACTAGCGGTAGAGGGCGAACACTTGGGCGGCTCTATGCAGAACTACTCTCCTTAGACGGTCAAAGCGTCGATCTTATAGATCAAGCAAGGTAACCACCGTCTTTAGCTTATTTGTTTATTGCTTAAACGAAGTCGATCTTGGGTCGATAGGAAATAAATTTTTGAATTCCACTGCGTTCCCGCGTATATTTCCTAACACTACAAATATAGGTTTTTAACATTGTGTTGGTTTTGTAGTTTAACAAATATAGGTTTTTAACATTGTTTACAGTTTAACATTGTGTTTGTTTTAAATTCAGATGTTTACATACATAAGTTGAAAACAAGAGTAATATTAATTGGTAGTAGAACAATAGTAACAGTAATTGGTAATAGGTATGTAGTGATGTGAATTGAAATCCCATGTATTCTGAAAACGTGCTGGTAATGAATTATGAAATAACATAAGAAATTCGTTGAGATTATAGTAGAACACTTACATGGATATAGTAGCCTGAAATGCCTCTTGGTAATGACTGTTGTTTTAAATGTACCTTAAATGAGCTGCCGTTCACTGTTATTGAAATAAGTAATGAGATGTTGTTCACTTTTGTTTAACTGTCGGGAAATGAAGAAAATGAAAACCAACGGTGAATGGAAGATGAACTGCATACCTGAACCTGTTTTGGAGTGTTGAAACCATAGTTTTCTTTGTAGCAAGTCATTATGTAATTGTTAATGGGAATGCAATGGCAGTATAAATTCTGCCGAGTTGTTTGTGTTTGTAGTGGGAGTGTGTTGCAGTTAACTGTGATGTAGTGGTGCCAGCATTTTGTGTGTGTGCAGTTGCTAAAATCGTGGGAGATAGGGGAGTTCCTAAAATCGTTGTGGTTATCTGGTGGTTTTACTGAATTTTTTTTTTTAAATTTTATTCCTGATAAACACGTTTATTATGGTTTTTTGTTGCTAAAATCGTGGGGTTATTTGGTAGTTTTACTGATTTTTTTTTTAAATTTTATTGTGGATAATTTATTTTTTTTTGTTTTTGGATGATGATGAGCTTTTTTTGTGAGGCCTATGATACTATCAACATCAACCAACATATCTCGTGAAGATTATGCCACATCAGTGAAGTTTTGTTTTGACCATTTTTATTTTAAGAGTCTCTCTTCCATCTAAAGTCTAATATGTGTAAATTGTAATATGATTGTGAATAAGGCTTTGCTAAAATATTTAGATATACTTACCTGATGTATTTTGTCTCTCTTCCTGATGTATGAAATAGTATCATGAATGTCTTCCTGATGTATAATGTTTGAATAAATTGCTGCAGTGTGCTGCACTGTGGATTGTGTGTATTGTTGAAGTCCGCCATTGATGAAAAGCAAAAGGAATGATTAAGATGTGACAAAGTGCTTACTCTTTGGGATGGATCGCCGGTTGGTGCAATGTCGAAAATTGTTAACCTGAAGTTACAAGTGTTGTGAAATACAGATTTGCGGATGTGTTAATTGGAGTGTGAATGTAGTGTAATGTATATAGTGTGCAGTTAGATATTTATCCAAATTTTTTTTTCGGTTCAGATAATGTGGGTTGGTGGGGGGTGTGATGAAGTTAGTGTGGTGTAATTATGGAGGTAATGGAGATATTGGAAGTTATTGCGGGGGTTTTTGTTTTTGGCTTTTTTGTTTTTTTAATCTGTTGTTTTAATTTTTACCTGATATAGAAAAAGCGTTCTTAAAATAAAATAAAATAAAAAGCGGCAGTTTGTTTTTTAATAAGTCTTGGGGCAGTTTTTGTTTTTTTAGGGTGTTTTTTTTTGTTTTTTTAATATTTTTTGTTTTCTTACTGGGTTTGGGTCGGGTAATTGAAGAGAAACGGGCTAAATCCTTTCCCTTATATATATATACTAGCCAAAAACCCGTGCATCATGCACGGGAGTTTAACATTTGTGGAAAAATTATTGAAATTGCAGATAACATTATTCGGAGCAAAAATAAAACCATCAATAACATCTGATAGGAGGCTTGAGCTCCCTCCCATCAGATTGGTCAGATGATTTAGCATTCACAATTTAGAAGCACTCTTCATTCTACATGAAGAGTGCATATAAGGTTGTTGAGATTCTTTCTCATCTTTTCTCTCTTACTCATTGTTTTTGGAAATGTGGCTACATATATCAACCTGCACTGCAGAACCCTAGCCTCCATATAATGTAATGGATCATTCTATGCCTCCATTTCTCTTTTCGCTTGTTTTTTATTAGCTTCAAAACATGGCCCGTTTGTTCCCTGCAGATTTGAACACATTTGATTCATGACATCCTCATTTTGGAAAAGAATACACCCGGAAGAAAAGAAAGACTAGGGGAAAAAATGTACATAGAAAAATGCCAGAAAAACATGGAAAAATGCCTGCCAATTTTTTTTTCTTTTGATTTCTTTTTATGGATTCTACATCATATTTTGGATCAACATAAAAACAAAACATAGAAAGTATAGTAGCATCCATATGGCATCTAGATGAACACGTAATGTGAGACTTTCAATTTGGCGAATAATTTCACACACCGGCAAACAAACATGATTGATTTTTGTAGTCTGTAAACCTTAATGACTTTTTCAATCGTCTATCAATATTCAGTGGTAGAACATCATGTTAGAAAAACTAAGTCCATTTTAATCAAGAGCTGGTCCTGATCACCAAAGGGAACAATTTACATGTTACGGACCGTTGTCTTCCAAAATCAATGAGCCCAAGGAGAAAAGAACACGATGAAAATTTTACAAATATTCATGTAAGATCCAAACTCATGCAAGTCAAGATAAAGAGAGAGTTTCTACAAATGGACATAATGAATATTTTGCTCAGAAATTCATTCTACTTAAAAGCATTTTATGGTCAAAGATGCTAAAAATGCCACCAAAACACTTGCAAAATGGAATACAACAAATTCACCGATAACACAAATGAAAATGATTTATTGCTAAAACCTTCTGTATAAGTACAGAGTCTTCGTCCTAGGAAATGAAGTAAAATGTTCATTATTAGTGCATCAAAGTCTTAGTCCCTCAACTAATGATAGTTGATACCTGCAACAGTTTTAAATCTTACTTATCCCCATTAAAACATTACCAAACATCATAACCTTTTCCGGAAAAGAAAACACTCCACTTTGGTGACCCCTAGTAACATAATATGTCTTTCCATTGCAAAAAATTCAAATTAATGTGTCGCAAGGGCTTCTTAGCTTAGATCTTGCAAAAATGTGTAACGATAGCAGTAAAAATGTCAAGGAATTCACAAATATCTATACGATATAGTATAGATGGTTAATTAGGTTTTGATCATATGTAACACAAAGATATGTAAATATTCAACAAAATGTTTTTACGACAAAGATATGTAAATATTCAACAAATATGGAAAAAAAACAAACGACAACACATAAGAGTAAACGACAACATTTATTCATAAAAGTAGACGTTTTTTCCTAGTTTATCTCGCTTATCCTGCCATGCTTTTGTGTCCAGAGCGTGGCAATGTCCGTGAACACCAATCCACATGTTGCAAGGAGCGGGCATATCACAAACAAAACAATAACACTGCAATGGCAAGACAAATCTTTCAGTAACACAGGATAAGATACTACTACCATACAGTCTCCCTTAAAAGAATATAAAAAGAGATAGTAAATTGATAGAAAGAATACCAGGTCACAGTAGTGTTCGTGAGGTGACCTGTCAAAATGGTACGTTAAACACACGTGTCAGGAATGGGGGTAATCTTTGCATGCCACCTACAAAAAAAAAGAATATTTAAGATATGAACAACATTATTTAAAAAAAATATGTAGTTTGGAATACACAAATATTTAGTCAGTGATTGTAATACAAATAGCAAGATACCTGCCCCTTTTCGGCAACCACACAAATATCAGAACCATCGGAGCTATCGACAGTAGCAACAGAATAAAACTGAGGGTTAAAATCAATAATGAAACTCTTCGGTCTCCTCGAGAGCGGACATATGTGCATCATTTGGAGACCCCGGTGGGGAAGAGCATCCATCAGGTGGATTTGTATGGACCGAAACCCTTTTTTTGTCGAGGTCGGACCATGGTTATTTCAGTTTTCTCAACCTCAGTCATCTGTTGAATATTTGTCATAGAAAAAATTGGAGGTGGACGTGGACATGAAGGATTAAAATCCAGAATGAAACAATCTTCATTCATTTCTAAAATTTTCATGTGGTCGACACATTTGACACACAATATTGGCGTGTCATCTACGTAGACGACAATTTCCGGTGAAGTACAATTTCCGGAACGGACCATTTTTGTATTGGGATTGAAATTTTGAAATGGGATTAAGGTTTAAATAAGGAGTGGGAGTGGGGGTGATTTTTTTTTTTGGTGAGTTATTTTAGGAAATGTGGGGCAGTGGAAAGTAAAAGGAGTGGGAAGAGTGAGACAGTTTAAATAAAGAGTGGGATTGGGGTAGTTTTTTGTGGGAGAGGTAGTTGCAGGAGGGGTGGGTTAGTTTCTGGGAAATATGCAGAGGGGAGTGGAGAATGTTCAACTCCCCACTCCCATTCCAACTCCCCACACTTTCATTCTATGATCCGTTTTTTTAAAGGGAAATTAGGGATAAGGACACAATCTGAAATATTATTAAGAATGCGACAACTACATTTTTTTATAGGGAGAAGGACAATCTGCATAATTTTTATAATGAGAAGACAACAAATAATCCTTAAAATCGGTGAATCTCCTAGTGAATCCCAAATCGGTGAATTTCGATGATGAATTTTGACAATGAATTCAAAATCGGTGAATCCGACAATGAATTTTGAAAATTAGTGAATTTTGACAATGAATTTCTAAAAATGAATTTAAATAATGAATTTCGAACACAAGTAAATTTCGATAGTGGATAAATAGTTTTGTCGCTTTATGCAAAAGTTTTAAAAGCTGTCATTCTACTTAATTGATGAAATATTTTGTTCTTCTCCTCATTCCCTTTTTTAATAAGGTTTTTCTTTTATTTTTAGCGAGTTACGGGTTTCAAAACGGGTTTTCTTGTGTTTTTCCTCGATTATTAATGAATTGGATTAAATCTCTTCCTATATATATATATAGATTTTAGCTATAAATATAAATAAATAAATATTATTATATTGTGCAGAAACACTTTTTGGAAAAAGCACTTAGATGAGAAACACATCGACACTTTTAATATAAAAAAATTCTTCATAACGGAACGCGGGTACCCCTCATGTACATTCTAATGACCAATTTTTTTACGACGTTGTTTTGGTCTAGAGTAAAAAAGAAAAAGAAAACGACATGGTTTTAACCAATACCACACACAACACCCTCTTGTATACAGCAGGGATCTGGTCCCTCTTCCTAACATGTGAGGACACACAACCCTAAATCCGGATATCCAAAGGAGAGAGAGCACGCAAGAAAAGAGAAGAGAAGAAAAGAAAATGACAATTATCCAAGACAAATGTACTATTACTGAAATGAGGTATGAAACCCAGAAGGAGAAATCCCAAGGAACCAATGTTGTTTCCTTTACTCCCCTAGTTGCACACAAACCTATTAATAGACAATAAGTAGTAGTAAAGAAATTAACACGGGCTCATGTGGCTACTACACGGGCTCATGTGGCTACTACATATATAGTATTACTATTAGTAGGGGGACTTTCAAATGAAGCTATTATCCCCCAGTAGTAAATCAAACATATCATCAGGTGTTAGAAGGGTTGTTCCGCCAATTATCATTTCTGTATCTGGCCTGCTGCTTTCTGACAATGCCTCCTGTGCTTCTCGTACCTTCACGATTAGTTATCATACAGCAATTATTAGTTGTATACAAAGTCTCGAGAATCATTTTTAACTTGTTTTTCTTTTCATAAACTAAAAGGAAAAACATGCCCAGAAAAGGTTCTGTTATCATTCTGACTCTTCATTATTTTATTACCTAACTTGGCGAACTTAGGTACGTATTATACCCCCCCTACTACCCGTTTAGTTTTGAGTATAGAGCTGTTTCCCTTAATATCGATGGTTTGGTTTTGGCGCAACAGTATGAGCTGTTATTCACAAGAGTGTTGAATTTCATCTTTTCCATAAGATTAAGTTGTTAGAGATGTAACTATTTTCATATTTAAACTGTGTTAAATCAAGTAGGGGGATCACACAAAGAGTATGGACCAACATGAGCACAAACACAAATGCAAATAAAGGTTCCAATACAGAGGCTCAACACTTGGACAACATAAATTTGAGTGAAAGTGGAAACAGATAGATAGGTTTAAACTCACGAGCTCTTGTTTTGAAACCATGTTAAATTATTGATGCAGGAGAATAGCTTAGAGCAGGAAATCCTAAGTTCAAACCCCGCTACAAGCACACACCCTCCCCCCCCCCAAAAAAAAAAAAGAGAGAGAGAAACAAGAATATACTTGAATTATATATAGGTGAGTTCTATCGGCACACCCCCTATTTAATACTCGGCACTTATTACTTCCGGCACCACAAAAAATTACTTCAGGCACCCGGTGATTTTTTACAACGGGAACATCTGTCGCACTTTGGTGTTCCTTGTGGAGCACCAACATCACTTTATCATCGACGTTGGTGCTCCAAGGAAGCAACACCAAACACCGACGCTCTCTTTGTAAAAATGTTAAAACTTATAAAACGTCGATCCACGATTTTCCACTGGCGTTCCTTGTTGAACACCAACGTCAGTGCCACTGACGTTGGTGTTCAACAAAGAACATCGGTGTCACCGACGTTTTTTTCGTCCGAAAAAATAATAAAAAAATGGGTGCCGATAGTAATTTGGGGTGTGCCGATAGAATCCACCTATATATAATGATGCGGGAGAATCCAAGATTTGTTTTCGATTTATGTTATTTATGGTAGTATTTTATTTTAAATGACATTCGGAAATTAATAATGTTGTGATTTAAATTTGAATTTAAGCACATGTCGTGAAATTTAATTTGTGATTTGTCCTTTTTAGGCAGTTTTGATTTTCTACGACTATATAAAGTCTGTTTTGTGGACTTAGTTAAGAAGGGGTTGATTTGATTAATAAAAGCTTTCTTCCCTATAACAAACCCACCCCCCCCCCCCCCCCCAGGCGTTAGTTACCAATGCATCTAAAAGCTTAAGCTGTTAGAGGGAGAGTATTTACATATCTAAACATAACACTTCAACAACGATGTCACAATTTTTATTTGTGGAGATATTCTCATATGAAAATTGTATAAGTAAATACAGGGTAAGATGTAAACAGTGCTTCTATGCATTGGGTTGTCTTTTAATTAGTTGTTTTCCCTTCTTCTACTAGTTTTGAGCAAGGGTGTTTTATTTTTTTCTGCTCGAGTGCTGCTAATTTCTAGATTTTACCTACTTCGGACTCTATCCTTTGTAATGGGAAAAAAGAACTTGTATTTTAGGCTTTAGGTCAAGACGCCTTTATCTGCTATTAGCTTCTTTCATTAACAAGACTGACATGCGGATTTCTAGCCCTTCACCAAAACATATATATATTAATATAAGAACCGAAGCAAAGAAAGATTAACCCAATGTCAAATTAATTCTTAATATACTTGGATGGTTCTCCATCGGTTGATTAACATTCTGCTGTTTCACTTTAGCACAAAAAAACAAAAATACAAATCTTGTCTGCTTACCTCAACAGCATTGATGCCCCCTACTACGAAAACAAGAATGACGTCATGATCAGCAAGACTGGGTTTTGCCTGCAAGGGGGTTCAACAGTAACATACAAATGCACTTAAGAAAGGCTTTTCAGTTTTTCTTTAAAAAAATCCTGAAAGAAATTATAAAACAAAACAAATTCTGTCAGCAAGACTAGGCTTTTCATGCAAAAACTGCACATCAAAACAATGATACATACATCGACTGTTAAGAAAGGGGTATTCTTGTACAAAGAGTCTACATCGCACCACATTGTTGGATAAGTGACGTGCGTACAAAAAGACAAAACATGTTTTGTCTTTTGTACCAATGACACCCATCTGACAGTCCGGCGTAATAGACACCCAATTTAGAATCTACCGTTAAAAGAACTTATTGATTCTCCCTGGGTTGTGCAAAAATAACATGTTCAAACAAAACAAATACCTGTCCGAGGCCAAACCTTCCAAAACCACTTTTGAAAAGCCGGCCCACAGTAGAAGAATGGTATTCCAAGCCAGGCAGGTCATGTTTGGCCAATAGTGCTGTTAAAATTTTGTGAATTAATCCTCTACTTGAATAAGGATCATCACTTAATCTTGCTTCTGACATCCAACTTCCCCCTCGAAATGGAAAGCTACTCCCTAAGCTGGATATTTTGTGAAGGAATTTGAAGAGATTGTCCACCCTATCACGCACTTCTAGTCTTAGCTGCATGTCCCCAAATTTTTGCTCTTTTGTTTTATCGGTATCATCATTATCTTCATCACCCCAGCTTTCCCACTGTTCGTCGTCAAAATCAGACATTTCAATCTGACCAACAGAATTCACCTCATCATTCGAGTTTTTCTTGTTTGAGTTGGATTTGAGATCTTCTGCCAAACCTTGAAGAAACTTGAGTTCTGCTGCATCAGAATTTTCCATGATTGCATCAAAAACAGCTTCTTGAATAAAATGTTCCTCTTGCCAAGAAAACGGACTCCTTGATCCAGAGATTGGAAAATTTTCACCTGCTAATATGTACCCAACAATGGTAAGAAGCAAAGCGTCCTTGAAAGTTAGAAGTCCCCGTGGAGAAGCAAATTGATTCTTCTTATTTACTAAAGCACTCTTGCTTATAAGATCACTTATCTGAGCTGCTAGGCTCTGACTTGTGTCTTTAGAATTTACATTTAGTATTTTCTCAGCACTACTAAAAGCATCCCATCTGGCAGAGCACGATTCGTCTAAAGCGGAGATTGTTCCTGCTGCTAACTGAATGATTCCTTTGTTTTTCACTAAGGACGTCTGGCTTCTAGCTAACGCTTTAATTAAAGCTAGCAGCTCAGATTTTGAAGGAAAACCAGCACGACTTTTCACAACCGAAGATAAGTTTTGCTCTCGCAGAGTTTCTTGAAGCCATTTCCTAACAAGCACAGCCCCATCTTTTGCTCTTCTGTCCAATAAGGCTTCCAAATAATTTGCTCCATGAAAATTTTCAGTTGAGACAAAAGACCCTCTCATTGCATCTTCTAAATGATTCAAGGGCCTTTCACCATCCAGTTTCTTGCTAAGATGTGTCAAGTCATCGATTTCATGCGCAGATGTACCAGAGTTCCACCCAAGTAAAAACGCTTCAATGCTTTCCAAGAGGTGAAACTTATCGGTCGTGGCAACTTCCTCCCGAAGAATTTCCCACACTGGTATCTGAACATCTAGAGGAGGACGCATTATCTTACTGTGGACATATTTGAGTTGACTATGAGAGCCTTTCATGAGGTTTAAGGTAGCAGATGGCTCCTTACGAGTCAAGGATGAGAAGATCCGATCGACTAGTGAATCCCCATGACAGCATGGTGTAAGAAGATCGAGTGTACGATCAATGAGTAGTAGCCCTGCAGATCTTTTCCTACGACCGACACCATAAAGGCTAGACATGTCCATTAAAAGCTTTCCAGCCACTTTTGAGAGATCGCCAAGGGAAAAGATTTCTAGTTTTAGATCCATCTGCAAATTTCATTAAAACAAGTTTAATGTAGTACTCCATAAATCAAAATTATCTAAACAAAAAAACCTGATGTCGAATATTCGGTTTTCTAGTTTATTCATAGATGTGATATAATAGTATCCATACAGGGCATTCATTATTGACTCATCACTCTACTAGCGTTTCTGTAAACCAAAAAAGGCGAACTTTCTATGTTGTCGAGAATCAATACCTTTTCTGCCAAATGATAAAGAAACTGTGCAGTAAGAGTAGCCCCAGGGGGCACGTCCTCGCCATCAGCAGGCGTACCGATAATTGCTGAAGGCAGACCTGGGCTAATGGAATTCTCTGGGTGAACTGATAAGCATGCTTCTGCAATTGATCCTTCAGAAGGTAAGACAAAAACTCTAGGTGAGAATGGACTTAATATTAGAGGGAAGTGATATACGTGAACGACCAGCTTTTGGCCGACTTCTTTTACAGGCCCAATAAAATAATCTCCCTGAGGATCTTTCACACTGGGAATGGAGTCAAAATCAGAAACATCATCCAGATTAGAGGCAAGTTCTGACCATCCTTCCTCTTCAACATTCAACTGCTCATCCACATTACGCTCTGACTGCTGTTTCAGACTCACTCGACGTTTATTGAGAAGTTCCTCATAATCTTGACTAAGTAATGATTCATATTCACGAAAAGCATCAGGGCCCAAAGGCGAATCGGGATATGCAGAGTGAGCTATCTACAAAAGCAACAGTGAAGGAAATTACGGATATGCAAATGTACTTCCTTTATTTCTCGTACCATTGACGTTCAAACTGTGTGACAGAGGACAGTTATGGTATGACTACTATAAGATGATAGGCCAGTTTATCCGAGCAACAACACCATTTAAGCCTAAATGCACTTTTCTTTTTGGGTACAAGTTTAAGCCTTAAATGCACTTCTTAAGGTTGGCTATATGGGTCAATTTGCCTCTATTCTATTGCACTCTAATATCCACTATATCCTCCTGAATGCCTAAAGATAACAAATCCTTTTTAATGCTTTTCCTCCACATCTCCTTACCCTTTACCCGATTAGATAGTCTCCATGTGGATACAACATGTTCAAAAGAACGCAGCTGTAAATGATCATATTATCATCTCATCAAAAGAACAACTCTAATAAAACCAACATCCAAAATTCCAAAAAAGACTTTCATCTTAGGATATCCTAGAAAAATTACATCCCAATAAATCCCTACAAAATTGTCAACTGTAATAGGGAACTGGAGAAAACAAACTTCACTGCATAATATATACCTCTAATATAAGAGAGAGGGCGGGGGGCAAATATTCCAACATAATACACATGCATAATCAAATTCACTATTCTAAAATCATTATGAAAAATATGGAAACTACTTGAAGAAATTTGGATACAAAAAAAAAGCTTGGTGCATTGAAGCATAAACTCCATGCAGGAGGCGGAAGGGCCGAGATTTTTGGCTAATTGTGCGCATCTTTACCTTATAATTCTATAAGAATCTATTTCTGGGCCAAGATTTTTAGGCTTTT
Organism: Gentiana macrophylla; assembly: GCA_026214975.1. NCBI lineage: Eukaryota > Viridiplantae > Streptophyta > Magnoliopsida > Gentianales > Gentianaceae > Gentiana > Gentiana macrophylla. The sequence continues at coordinate 104,216,562 of CM047808.1, read as the reverse complement.
TGTCTGCATTTCTAACTTATATTTCAATATCTGCAGCTCGCACTTGTGATTTATGGTCACAACACGACAGCTTTTACTGCTAAAACAACAGATCAATTGTATAGTTGAAACAAATATTCCGGTTTCTAACCAACAAAAACAAAATATCTGAAAAGAACCAAGAGAACAAGAATATGACATCTAACAAGGATAGCGATTATCTCCCTTTCCAGCACCCTGTTTCCCCCTGCCCGTAACTTAATTAAGGTGACAAACAATGCCAGTAGAGTGTCAAAGGTCAAAGAAAGAATGCATTAACAAACAAGTTCTGCAGAAGTTTATGAGTGAAACAAGTGCCTTCAAAATCTTCACCATTGATTTCTAAGCATTAGAAAACATTTAAAAAAAGAGAATCAAATAGGAACTGAAATAAAACCAGTACCTCTGATAAAGATGTGAAAATGGTACAGCAGTAAATTCCTTGAAGTGTTCCCAAACAGCGCAAAACATATCGGTGTGCATCACTAAGAAGACACGAAGTAATGACGACAACTTTGTCCACTGGCTCAGAACTTGCTTTCCAATCACCTACCTGATAACAGTCCAGTTTTTCAGGTGAGCAGAAAAGCTAAACTAAATGTGAAGAAATAGGATTCTTGACTTAATCTTCGCAGCTCAGAAATCTATGGCTTACTGGGCAACAAGAAGTAAAAAGAAGCAGTGCATACTCCTGTCTTTGAATAAATCAAGATAATTATTCAACCAGTGGGTACGAAATAAACCTTTCCCAGAAAGTGTAAAGGATTACAATAAAAATTTATGTCAATTTTCACCCAAGAAAGGTTACGAACAAGGGCTAGCTTAGTAAAGTGCTCATAATCGAAGAGAAAAAATGACTGCTTTTGATTAAAAGATGAATCAAGGAACAAAAGCCAATCAAGACCAGCTTAATTAATTCAAGCTAGACATGTAAATCTACTTCAATATGATTTGTTTCTATCACCAAACTTTAAACCAAGTTTGAATTCTGAAATCGGCGATGAAGTCAGTATAGTAAACAATCTATGTCATTTTCAATGTCAGTCCCTGACCTAACAGACCAGCTGGACTAACAACCTGCACATCACTTAATGACATCATAGAAAGACATAGAAAACTCAAGTCATAAGAAAAAGCAGCAAAATCAAAATGAGCATTCCATTCAAAACGCGCACACACACACAAAATAACTGTACATAAAGCGCTATAATATGTACTTGATAAACATGCTCACCTCATCAAGAGGTGAGACCTTCTCCAAGCTGCAAACTGTCCGAGCCCCAAGTTCCAGTAATAAAGAAAATGCCCCAAGGAATTTAAAACTTTCTGTACATCCAGCATCCAAGTAAACAATGGCATCCCTGATGTCATCTGATATCTGAATGAAAAAGCATAGCACTCCTTAAATACTTCTGCAGAAAATGCACTAGAGCAAGCAGACAAGCACCATTCAATCAACCCCCATTCGCCTCTGAACTAAGAATCTAGCTCATATATTTCTCCTTGTTACAAGAAAATTAGTAAGAATTACAAAAGAAACAAAATATATAAGCAAATAAGAGGGGAAATACATCGATATACGCCTGGTCGGCCCTGAACAAACAATTCTCCCCGAATAAAATTATTTACATTGTTAAGACTACAAAATTTCCCATTAAGCAATTTCACACCAAAACCCAAGATGGGTCAGGAATATCAGAGCATGATTTGTTGCAGCAAAAGAAATGTTAACCAAACAAAATATCTTCATCTACTCTCTTTTTCCCAAAAGGTTGAATCCCAACCCAAAAGGTCCCCCCCCCCCCCCCACACACACCCCGTCCCTAGGGTTAGGGGAGTATGTAAATCGAGGGATGTGTCTCAATGATTCAATGTACATTTAAACCTTTTCGTTGAAAGGGATTGTTCCATACAGGATTCGAACACCCACACATCACCTAGTCTAAGCTATTGTTACAACACCTAAGCCTTTAACCACTGAATTATGCCCCTGGAAACCTACTATTTTTTTTGCTCATTACTATATCAGAGAGTTCAAGCAGCGACAAGACCGAAATGATTGGCAAAGTAGAAACGAAAAGAAAAATACATAACAAAGTTGGATTGCAAAATGATTGGCAAAGTCGAAACAAAAGGAAAAATGCATAACAAACTTGGATTGAAAAATATCAAAAGCGAGATTCGACACAGAAAACAGATGAAAAATAGTGAAAATGCAAACCTGTCTGATGGAATCAAGGCAACACCTGATGATGTCAACCATTGGCTAGATCGCTTTATCCACAGAAAGATGAAGGAAAAAATAAATCACAGTGCGTTACTGTGTTGATTGTGTCTCGCATAGAGTTACAAAGAAGATGACTAGCTTCAGCTATTTAATTTATTTTTTTCCTTTTTTGAGGCGCAAAAATAATTACTGTTAGGAGTATAGCACAAAATATAGAAATATAAATACAAAATAAATCTATTTAAATAAATCTATTTTTTTCCTCAAAAATAAATACAAAATAAATCAGAAGAAGAAGAATAATATAGCAGCAGAAGGTCGGTTGTGCATTCAAAAATTAAAAATTAAAAATAGAAGGCACTTTTTTTTTTTTTTTTTTGAAAGAAGAAGAAGGCACCTTTCCAAAAAAAAAAAAAAAAAAAAAAAGGGCCGGCTCCTGGCTGTTTGTTTGTTTTGTGTTTTTTTTTGGAATGAGGAAAGACAAAAATATTTCATCAATCGAGTAGAAGACAGTCTTTTGAAACTTTTGCATAAAATGACAAAACTATTTATTCACTATCGAAATTCACTTGTGTTCAAATTCATTGTTTAAATTCATCATTAAATTCACCGTCGAAATTCACTAATTTTCAAAATTCATTGTCAAAAATTCACTAATTTTTGATTCACCACCGTCAAAATTCATTTGTCAAAATTCACCGATTTCGGGATTCACCTTGGGAGATTCACCGATTTTCGGATTCACTGTTGTCATTCTCGCTTATAAAAATTATGCATTGCCTTCTCCCTATAAAAATATGTAGTTGTCCGCATTCTTAAAAATAATCCAGATTGTGTCCCTTATCCCTAATTTTTTTTTTTTTTTTTAACTTTTCTGTAAGTTCGGTGTTGTGTAGGACCTTCATCATCGATGTGCATGTATATCGCAGATCGTTACTGGCACTATACTAATTCTACCACAGGCACCCTATTAAATCGAGAAATCTCAATCTATAAAGGCATGATAGTTGTTATTTTTGTAATATCGAATTTATTTTAGACACCACATGTATATTAACGACATAATATTATTGATATTGATACTATATGATGAAAAGTGGAATTAAAATGTGGTTATAATTATTAAGGATCGAAATAATTATGTTTCCTATAAATTGTCGTAGTGAAATTAATATTCTATAAGTATTATTTTTTATGAATGAATAATAAATAGACATGATAAAAAAAAGAATAATAAAATAGAATATTAGCACTTTTTATTAGAAAAAATTAGGTATAAATCCACCTTTTAGACGTTTACTGAGTTCTAATCCACACACTTTTTTTAAGTTGCATAAGAACAAAATTTATGTGTTTGGACTATTTTGCCTTTATTAGTACAAGTTAGTCGATTCCGTTCTACGCTTCTCCAAAAAAAAAAAAAATTAACGCTCTAGGGAGTTCCTCAAACATCTACGTTAAATTCTAGCTCAACATAAGCCAGATCTACTATGTCTAATGGAAACAAGAAGTTCTAGTGATAGAGCCATGCAAATCTTACAAGCAACTAAATTTACTAAATTTTTTGTTGTTGAAGCGCGGGGATACTCTGGGGGTATATGGTGCTTCTGGGATGAGGATTGTATTTCTCTGAATTTAATTAACTGTACCAATCAGTGTCTTAGCATGGCAGTGATGGAAGGCCCCCGTATTGATTGGCTGCTCACAATGATCTATGCCTCACCCACAGCTAGTGTTAGAAATGATCTCTGGGACTATCTGGTGAGATTTAGTGCGGTGGTCGAGGTGCCTTGGTGCCTTACAGGTGACTTTAATCAGGTTGTGTATCAGAGAGACAAAATGGGGGGAAGACCAGTGGGTGGTCTTAATATGGCAAAGTTGTGGCTTATGTTGCAACACTGTGAACTTTTGGAAGTACCTTTCCAAGGGCCTAGGTTCACCTGGACAGGGACTCTTCCTGGAAATACTAAAATCCAACAGAGACTTGATCAGACTTGGTGTAACACTCAGTGGTTGGAAAAATTTAGTGGTGCTATTGTGACACATCTTCCCAGAGTGCATTCAGACCACAATCCTTTATGTCTGGAGACTGAGCTTGGGGTACCCAGAGTTAAAGATCCGCATGCTTTTTTCTTCCAGAGAGCTTGGATGGAACACATAGCTTTTGATGACTTTGTGGATCAGGCATGGTCAGAGAAAGGCATGCTTATTGATACTATCCGGAGTTTTGCACACGGCCAATACTTGGAATAAAACAAAGGTTTGGTAACATTTTCTACGAAAGCAACAATGTCTCGTAAGAATTGAAGGAGTGGAGAGAAGTCTTGAACAGTTCCCTTCGGCTTATCTGGCAAAACTCCATGAAAACCTTAATAAAGAACTTAATCAGGAGGAGGTTTACTAGCACCAACGATCCCAGTTGCAGTGGTTAGCAGAAGGGGAGAGAAATACTCACTTTTACCATCTTAGCACCATGAGAAGGCAGCAAAAAAGCGGGTTTCTTGCCTAAAAGATGCCCATGGACAAAGTGGACCTCGGATCAAAGTTGCTTTATCTAGTATGATCACATGTTACTATAAGGATCTGTATGAGAAAGGTTTTGTGGATCACTCTGAGCTGGCTGATGTCCATTTACCGACTTTATCACCTACAGAACTTCAATTTGTGAATAGGCAACTTTCTCGAGAAAGAGGTTGAAGATGCGCTTTTGATATGGGGACTATAAGGCACTGCACTCGATGGCATACCAAAGATGTTTTTATAAGAGATGTTGAGAACCCCAGGCCACCCTTCTATTCTCAAGTTTGTAGCGATGCCTTTACTACAGGTGAGTTTGATGAGAGATTGAATGAGACAGTCATCTCCTTGATCCCCAAAGTCCATCCCCCAGAGACGGTCTCTCAGTTTAGACCTATTGCACTAACCTATGTCTGTGTGAAGATAATATCCAAGATTATCGCTAATAGGCTACAGTCCGTTATTGGAAGTCTGGTGAACCATACTCATGTAGCTTTCATCCCGGGTAGGGGTAGTACAGGGAATATCTTGATTGCCCAGGAGGTTCTCCATACCTTCAAGACCAAAAAAGGTGCTAAGAGGGGTATGATGCTCAAAATAGACCTGGAGAATGCCTACGACAAAGTGGATTGGAATTTTTTAGAGCGGATTTTGATAAAGATTGGGATCTCCTCTACTCTTGTAAGATTAATTATGTTCAACCTTAGAATGTATGCACTATCAGTCCTTTGGAATGGTAGTAAGACACCCCCTTTCAAGCCAAAGAGGGGTTTACGGCAGGGAGACCCCCTTGCCCCGTATTTATTTGTGTTGTGCATGGAGGCTCTGGGGCAATACATTCAGAATGTTGTGGATGGTGGTACTTGGAAACCTGTCAAAGTAAGTAGACAGGGACCTAATTTATCACATATGTTCTTTGCAGATGACTTAGTCCTTTTTGGAGAAGCAACCCTCAGGCAAGCGATGGAGAGGGTGCTGGCCAAGTTCTGTAAAATCTCTGGGCAAAGTATAAGTGCGCAAAAATCCAGATTCACGGTATCAAAAAATACAAACATCCAGCTGAGAACCTTGATTGGACAGAAATTGGGTATGAAATATACTGATGACTTTGGACATTATCTGGGGGTGCCTTTGTTGCATTCAAGAATTACTAGGCACACCTATGGGTACATTGCTGAGAAAATGAAGAGAAAACTTGCAAATTGGAAGTTGAAGTGTTTATCAAAGGCTGGTAAGACGATCCTCATCAAAAGCTCCTTAGCCACTCACCCCTACTACACAATGCAAACAATCAAGCTACCTATGGGCCTTCTTTCTAATATTGAAAAGATTTTTGTAGAAGTTTTTTTTTGGGGAGAGGAGAACTCCGGAAGAAAACTTCATTATATCTCGTGGGATAAACTTTGCGTGGACAAGTAGCATAGGGGGCTAGGGTTCAAGGACCCCCATAAGATGAATCTGGCACTTCTGGGCAAGCTGGTTTGGGAGCTTCTCACACAGGATCAGGCACTTTGGGTCAAAGTGTTGGGTATGAAATATGGAGATCCATTTGCAGTCCCTAAACCAAATGCCTCCCTGGCCTGGAAAAGCATTTGCTGGGCAGCAAGAACGTTTCATGTGAACTATGAGACCCAGGAAGATGCTATTGGCTGGAAAGGTGAGCTTAGCAAAAGGTACACTGTGGCTGAGGGGTACAACTTTTTGTGCCCAAACACCCATGGAGATGAAGACAAAATTTGGACGGAGATTTGGAACATGAAGGGGCCTTTCACTACTAGAATTTTCGGCATTTCCTATGCGAAATTTCGTCGGTATTTCGTCGGAAACACATGTTTCCGACCAATTTCCGACGAAATATGGGGTGTTGGAAAAAAGCCCGTTGGAAACGCGTTGCGACGAAATTTCCGACGACTATAGCGACGAAATTTCCGACGAATCTTTCCGACGAAATTTCCGACGCAATTTCCGACGAAATTTCCGACGATTGTTTCCGACGAAATTTCCGACGACCTCAGCGACAAAATTTGCTACGAATGGTTCCGACAAAATTAGCGACGAAGTTCTTACGAAATGATTCCAACGAACTTCTGACCATTTATTCCGACGAATTTCCGACGAAAATTTGCTTAATTATTCCGACTAAATTCCGACGACTTTTGTCGGTAATTTTCATAACATGTCCGACGAATTTCGTCACTACTCCGTCGGAAAAATTATATTTTTTTTATTTTGATTTATTCGTAAATTCTCATTCCACTGTCCCAAATAAATCACAATTTATGAAAAACTAACACAATATTTAACTAATGCATCAACCAAACCAAGTCAATAAAGGCTCCATATAGCTAATTATTAAGTTACAAAAGCGTATATTGTTCCACTTAGGATTCCCAAAACAAAATAAAGAGACAACACAATACATAGCAAAATATGAACAATCCATAATCCTCACTATCAAGCACTACCCTGAGTATGGAGGAATCCTTGGACTAGTTGCGCAATCCTTGCTATCTCCGCTGCATTGCAGATTGTGCGACCGTTGCTCTCTCTCTCTCTCGCCCAAACTTTCACGCATGCAAGAAAAGGTCTTCACGCAACCTAGAATTTTCTTACAAAGTTTGTGATACCTCTTTGCGTCAAACCTCATTTGGCATCGTGATGAGAAACCGATCCACTCGTGTATTCGAAGATAAATTACCCAAGCCTTTAATACGTCCATTCTTTACACCGCACATTCCAAAACACCTCATCGGCTTCACGTAACAACTCATCTGGAATTGGATCTTTCTTGCCAAAATATTCAAATACGTTCGGCATTCTCTCTCTGAAAAGCTCCTGTGAGGATTTAGAAAAGGTGTTTCACAATATACTATACCATAAAAGACATGCAAAGTAGTGAGAATGACATAACATAAACAAATGACATCTTACAATACATTGTCTCGTCAATAAGTTCCAATTCACTCATTAAAGTTTAGACAACTATTGAGAAAGAATGATAGTCTAAGAAAAGTCAAAATGTCAATTGCGTGGGTATAAGACAACGGAATATACTAAAAGATTGTCCTCACATCGGTATGATTTACAAAATCATTATATGACAACGAAACACACTAAAATATACGTTTACCAAACGATTGTCCTCACATCGGTATGATTTACAAAATCATGCAAAATCATTTTACAAGAATGATGACTAAAAGAAACCCAACTAAATTGAAGAAAAAGTGGCATACTATGGCAACCAAACTCCATTATTATTTAAAACCTTAGACAAATGTGTCAAAAAAAAAAAGGAAGAAGCAAATCATTGAAGACATTAAAGCAACTCAAAAAAGTAAAACAATTTTGTTACCTCAATAATCGCGAAAGACTATCATCAATAGGCACCTTATCTTTCTTGTTTGTGTGTGTGAACATAAACACCTCCGCAAATAACAACAGGACGTCCTAGCACCTTCTCCTAAAAACAATTAACTCATCATTAGTACGAAGTTCTTTCTAATTTATTGATCGATTTTTTTCGTTTCGTTACATTAGTAAAAGTAGTAATCATAAATGACAAGTTTGTAACCCACTGTAATACCATGCACGCTTTTACATCATGGCTTGATCTTGATCCGCCGCGCGTTTGCCCACCTGGAAGACCTCTTCAAATGCGACTCTGTTTGATTTATTTGCAAAGTGGAAACTTTCATAAAATCTTGATTCCCAATACTCAAGCAACTTTTCAAACACTCATTACGGTATCCACGCAGAATCTTTTCCATTGTAGCATAGCATGTACGAACCGTGAACAAAGATATCTTTTAACCTCTCACCACACCGTTTTCAAATAATGATCCGACAAGGCCTCGTCGTCCTTAGAAATGGACCAATGTGATCAGACGAACAAAAATGCAAAGATCAATTAAGTATTGATAAGCATTTCTAAATACAATTCAAAATTACAAAACTTATTCTCACATATGTACCTTGAAGTCATCCCACCATATCTGGCGTACATTAGATGGAACATGAGAGAATTTTGGCCACGCTCCATCAATTTTTCTCATGAGGAAGAGCTAATGCTTTAACAAGCTTCTTCGCCTCGTAGAAGTTTTTAGGCATATCATGACTCTCAGGCAAGTTAGGCAGAATAATGTCCAGATGATCATTGAACAAACTTTGTGAAGCATTGTGTTTTGACTTCAAATTAAGTAGCTTGGTTGGTCATTAAGACAATATCAATCATTGCTTCCTTGCCAAAGTTGCTTTTTAGCCGATTCCAATAATTTGAAGAACTCTTTAGCTTTTGGGTTTGGTTCCTCATCCACCGTTTCCATTTCTGGTACATTGAAAGATGGACCGGCTGCAGCATGTACCATTTCTATGAAAGAGTTAACATTCATGTCTAGTTGGTTATGAGTTGAAGTGTCCTCCATAACGTTTTGAGGCTCAACTACTTTTCTTCGCCATGGGAAGTCCATACATAATATCTCGGCATGAATCCCCATTTTAATAAATGAAGTTTTACATCTTCTACATGTATGATACGCATGATATTGCACTTCTTACATGGACATCGAATCATATCCGGCGTCTCCGTATTTTCACAAGCAAAAGTCAAGAAAGCATCTACACCGTTAATGTACTCGATCTTCAACCCACTCTGTGTGGTCGATGCCATTGATCATACATCCATGATCGCATCTCACTCATCTGTTAGAGCATTTTACGACGTTGGCGATTATTATACACAAATATTATTAATCAAGCACTCATATTTTCACCAAGAAGCTAAATTAAAGATGGGGTTAAGTGAAGTGTTAGGCTTTAGTATAAAAAAGCAGCAAGATGGGACTTTATACTACTCCTTCCGTCTCATTTATTTGTCCCGCTTGACTTTTCAAGGCATTTTGACTAGCATATTTAATGTAAAAATTTTGGATCATTTAATGAGATTCAAAGTTTTAAATATGCTAGTCAAAATCTCTTTGAAAAGTCAAACAGACAAATAAAATGGGACGGAGGAGTAACTATTACCATAAACAAGTAAAATGGGATTTTCTCGTAGATCCCGTAACTCACGGGATTTGTAATAGATCCCAACTATGGGGTTTGCAAGATAGTACCCCCTAACTACGGGATTTGTAATAGATCCCCAACTACGGGTTTGCAAAGTAGTACCCACTAAATACACTCACCTTAAGCGCGATAAGCTTGTTCGTAAAGTTCGAACTTAGTAAGCACAATGACCTTCAACAAGACAAACCACAAAAGCATTAGCATGATTAGTCACGGAACGCCTAACTATTATGTGTAGCCAAAATAAAAGGAATAATCATGGTAGGCTAACAAAAATAACATGGACACTAACTATTAGTGTCCATGTTACAAGTAACTAACCGAGGAACCAAATGACTCAAGGACGTAAACTGGTGACTAATCACGTCCATTTTATTAGAAGTGAAAATCTCCTTACAAACCAAACAACATTTCAATGTTCAATCATACTCTATTTGAATCAAGTCGAAATAGTAAATCAACTTAGTGAAAATGTCAAAAATAAAATCAACTTAGTGAAAATAAAATCAACTTAGTGAAAATGCTGTAAATATTAATAATGTTTGGAGTCCCTTTCTACACAACAATAATGAAATGGAAAATCACGAATTCATCGCACAAACAAAATCAACAAACCTCGGAAATCTTCTTCTCTTCAACAAAGGCAATGGTAACTTCGTGATGACAAATAATAAACTCCACAAAGACCAAAGACCTAACACATATAAAAGAAGCTCTCATGCACCAAAAAAATAGTAGCACAGAGAAAAATTATTAGACACCACTGATAACATTCCCATTGACTACAGCACCACCGATAGATCATTGGCAATTGAAAATGAACAGACATAAACAGATGAAACAAAAACAACAAGAAGAATCAAAGCTGAGCTTGCAGGATACAAGATGCACCATTTACCTCTCATTTTTATATGCTTTGCATCACAATGAAAAATCGAGCCAAAGATTGGGGAAAATTCTAAATGTCACAAAAAGCGTGTTTTAAACTTAAATCGTGTCGACTTGCACTGAATGTTTAAGTACCCTACACTACTTAGAATGAGCTGAAAATTTAAGGGTTTCTAGTTCACATCATAAGGTACAAATTTAGTTTTGACATCATCTTAATTTGAGCTAGTTATCATGGCAAGAAGTTGAGCTCAATAGGCTGTTTGTTATATGTGTACACGTATGTGTCGATGTCCGTTCTTAAGCGTTTTGAGCATCGAGATGAGCTCCAAATGAGCTGATTTTTGGACACACTCTAGTTTACATCATGAATGAACAAATGTTGTTAAGGAGTCATCTCAATTTGATGAGGTTATCATAGGTAAAAACGAGCTACAAAAGCTGGATGATCAATTCTGTCCGTCGGTGGGAGTTAATTGGGCTTCATGGGCCTTTTGAATGTCGGGTTGAAGTCCAAACGAGCTGAAAATTTGAGGGTTTATAAGTCATAATATTATAAGCATATTCCATTCTTTGCTCTGAGATATTGTGTATTCCATATATCATTAGGCTGGATGTAGTTTTCAATCTATATGCATTACTTCGTCAGAATAATGAAATGAGAGCATGAAAGGCTTAAGCACAACCAATGTCATTAAAAGACAAACAAAATACAAAAATGCAACCATTTCATCCTAATATGTACGCAAACCACACAGTGTAGATGAGGTATAGCAACAACGAGAATTGCCCAAAAAAGCAGACAATGAGATAAAGCACAAGATTGAAAAATACGACTAGTAACAAGAAAAACAGTATAGACGATTGTATAACAAGATTGAAAAATACGATTCATCCTAAAAGAAAAACAGTATAGACGATTCAACTTTAATCCAAATAACAAGATAAATCACGATCGCAATGGATTCTCTCGAAGGAATACTTCAATTTAACTTCATTGAAAATATTCATAAGATCCAAGTGTAAACTACAACCTAACATTTTGACAAAAATTACCACTAAAAGCAACTAATTTGATAAAAATTAAACTAAAAGCAACTAATTACCGGAGATGTGGCGGAGGAAGGAGGAAAGCTAGCGGCGGCCCTGTGTTCTTGTTGTGTTTGCCGCTTGCCGGAGGAAGGAGTAGGCGGGTGGTTGAAGAAGTGGTGACCGGAGGGAGAGTGGTAGTAGTGGTGGTGACGGGAGGAGGAGAGGGTGGGTAGTTGACGGGAGGAGGAGAGGAGGCGGAGAGAAGAGAGGAGGAGGGGTCCATTATGCGGCAAAAAATGAAGAAGAAAGATGGTCCCTGTTTTAATCTAGGTCATTTATTAAACATTATTACTTTTAAAATTTTTATGAATTGAACATTATAACGAGACTCGGGTTTAAAGACTAATTAACGAGCCTCGGGTTATAAAAATTTTATTTTTCGCTCATAATATATTTATAACAATAGTATTTTATTTTTCGTTCATAATAGTATATAGTACTATCACAATGATAGTATATAGTACTATCCCTAATAATCTTTATTTTGGGATTTACAAATGTCGCCCTAAAGGTAATGGGATCTCTAAAAACCTAATTTGTTGTAGTGCTAACTCATTCGCCGATAATGAACCCCGAGATTCAAATCGATCTCTTAATAACGATCCTCGACTCTTAACTCCTTCGCTCTATAACGATCCATCGAACATAGTTGATAGTACTTTCACAACGATCGATAACGACTCAATCGCCGATAACGAATCCGAGATTCAAATCGATCGCCGATAACGAACCACGATCGTTAACTCATTCGCCGATAACGATCGATCGAGCAATAGTAGATAGTACTATCACAATGATCGATAACGATTTAACTCATTCGCCGATAACGAACCCCGAGATTCAAATCGATCTCTTAATAACGATCCCCGACTCTTAACTCCTTCGCCGATAACGATCGATCGAGACAATGATCGATAATGATCTAACTCATTCGCCGATAATGAACCCCGAGATTCAAATCGATCTCTTAATAACGATCCCCGACTCTTAACTCCTTCGCTTCTATAACGATCCATCGAACATAGTTGATAGTACTTTCACAACGATCGATAACGACTCAATCGCCGATAACGAAATCCGAGATTCAAATCGATCGCTCGATAACGAACCACGATCGTTAACTCATTCGCCGATAACGATCGATCGAGCAATAATAGTAGATAGTACTATCACAATGATCGATAACGATTTAACTCATTCGCCGATAACGAACCCCGAGATTCAAATCGATCTCTTAATAACGATCCCCGACTCTTAACTCCTTCGCCGATAACGATCGATCGAGACAATGATCGATAATGATCTAACTCATTCGCCGATAATGAACCCCGAGATTCAAATCGATCTCTTAATAACGATCCCGACTCTTAACTCCTTCGCTCTATAACGATCCATCGAGACATAGTTGATAGTACTTTCACAACGATCGATAACGACTCAATCGCCGATAACGAATCCGAGATTCAAATCGATCGCTCGATAACGAACCACGATCGTTAACTCATTCGCCGATAACGATCGATCGAGCAATAGTAGATAGTACTATCACAATGATCGATAACGATTTAACTCATTCGCTCGATAACGAACCCCGAGATTCAAATCGATCTCTTAATAACGATCCCCGACTCTTAACTCCTTCGCTCGATAACGATCGATCGAGACAATGATCGATAATGATCTAACTCATTCGCTCGATAATGAACCCCGAGATTCAAATCGATCTCTTAATAACGATCCCCGACTCTTAACTCCTTCGCTCTATAACGATCCATCGAGACATAGTTGATAGTACTTTCACAACGATCGATAACGATGTAACTCAATCGCTCGATAACGAATCCGGAGATTCAAATCGATCGCTCGATAACGAACCACGATTTGTTAACTCATTCGCCGATAACGATCGATCGAGCCATAGTAGAGATAGTAATATCACAATTATCGATAACGATTTAACTCATTCATTCGATAACGAACCCCGAGATTCAAATCGATCTCTTAATAATGATCCCCGACGCTTAACTCCTTCGCCGATAACGATCCATCGAGACAATGATCGATAACGATGTAACTCATTCGCCGATAACGAACCCCGAGATTCAAATCGATCTCTTACTAACGATCCCCAACTCTTAACTCCTTCGCCGATAACGATCAATCGAGACATAGTTGATAGTACTATCACAATGATCGATAACGATGTAACTCATTCGCCGATAACGAATCCTTAGATTCAAATCGATCGCCGATAACGAACCACGATTCGTTAACTCATTCGCCGATAACGATCGATCGAGCCATAGTAGATAAGTACTATCTCAATGATCGATAACGATGTCGGATCTCACTCGACAATCTATAGTAAAGTAGTATTATCAAAATCACATGTATTATCGTTCGATAAAGGAATTTTTATAAAAATAATGAATTTTATATTTTAACGCAATGTTTATTAGAATATGTATATTAGAATTTTATAATAAACTGAATATTATATATTAACTCAAAGTTTTATATTAAAAAAATTAAATTCCTTTAAAGGAACAACATTTTATAAAAATTTATGTACATAACATGTTATTTTCTCAAAAGACTTATGTTAATTCGGAAATTGGTAGGAAAGACTTATGTTCGCTCGGGAATTGGTAGGAAAATCTTATTTTTAGTCGGAAATTGGTAGGAAAGACTTATTTTCGTCGGAAATTGGTAGGAAAACCTTATGTTCGCCGGAAATTGGTAGAAACACATGTTCGTCGGAAATTGTAGGAAACACCTAGCGGAGAATTTTGCGCCTTAAACAGTAGGCGGGAGACTTTCGCGCGCTAGGTTTCCGACCAAATACCGACGGGGACTTTGTGACAATTGAAATCCGTCGGAAATTGGTCGGAACTATTTTTTCCCTTTCTTAATTATTTTAGTCGTCGCAAAACCGTCGGAAATTGGTCGGAATTTTCCTACGACCATATTTCGTCGGAAATTCCCGTCGGAAAAACAGAAAATTCTAGTAGTGTTTGCATCTGAACTTCCTTTTATGGCAAGCGCAACATGATTGCCTTCCTATGATGATGTTCTTGAGACGACGAACCATTAGCCCCTCTGGCAAGTGTAGCATCTGCGATCATGACGATGAAACCTCCCTACATGCACTTAGGGATTGCAGATGGATTAGAAATCTTTGGAAAACTTGCTACCTTGGCACAGATGGAACAACGTTTTCAATCAGCCAACTATTGGGGAATGGATAAAAGCTAATGTTCTTGAGAGAAACGGGATAGCAGACTGGAAATATATTTTTCGAGAGACGGTTTATCAAAACTGGTTTTGGCGAAATAAAATCCACCATGCAGATGGAGACGAAGACCGGCCACCCCTCCATATTTTGATTTCGCAGATCACGAGTAGAGTAAAAAATCTGAAAATTGCCTGGAGGATGTAAGTAGCTTTTGCTCTAGGTTTTGTTTCTCTCTGATTTGATATTCTCTCTGATTTGATATTTTGTAGGTGTTTTGTACACCAGAACTATTTTTTCTGGGTTGATCCCATGGTTTTTAATAAAAGCATACCGTTTTAAAAAAAAAAATTAAAAAAAAATTAAAAATTAACGCGAGACCTCCTTCTTCCTCGACGAGGCTACTCCGATTGTTGCCAAACTCAGCGGAAAACAGATCGTTTTGAAAAGATCTATCGTTGGAGTACTCCTCGAACTCTTGTTGTCCGATTTAGAGTTCATTCTTAGTACTTTGATCAACGCTGCTTCTTCGATCCGGTAATTTTAAGCTCGCGGAAGTGCGGAACCTGCTGTTGATGCAGTTCAGAAGCTATTTGCTAATGGGTACGGGGTACCTGCATACAATTGTTAGTAAATTTTCTTATTAAATATAGGTATGATCATAATTGTTGCCGGGGTAAGAACAGGTCAATTTCCTCCCACAAGGAATCCATGAGATATATATTTAGTTTTACTCTCAATATTTTGCTCTCATTGTCATCTGGAATCAGTTGTGTTAATTGGCAACACTTCTATCACTGCATTTGCATATTCCTTTGCGGATCTGCAGCTCCATACATTTATCACAGATTACACATATATCATCCAAGGAAATATACAGACATTGATCAACTAGTGAGCTTCGATCTGTAATATTTCGATTTTCGAGAAAAGACAGACATGTCATTTTACGAATACTAAATATTGAGTTTGGTTCCTTTTATTCGGAGTTTAAGTTTTTTTTTTCTAAATATATGTATCTATGGTCGAAATATATATATGTATATTAATTTTTTAAGAAAAATTCTGAACTTCTGGTAATTAGGGGTAATCAAGGAAAAAGAGATAATTGGAAAATATATTTAAAGAAAATATATTCAGATTTTTTTTCCTTAACCTAATTACAAATTCAGAAACTAGCTTTTACGTAAGAAGAAAACCTTTGAAGCATTAGAAAGAGGCTTAGAGACTTTCTTCAATTACTCAGTCGTTCGGTATCGGATTTCAGTTTCGAGAGAAGCATCGGAATCGTCATAAGGAGAGCATCGTTTCAACCCAGGAAAGTTGAAGCTTTGGCTAAGGTATGATTTTCGCTCCAAGGGTTGTTCTTGATCGTTCATGGTCTTCTTTGGTTCGTATAATCGTAGTTTGATCGTTTTAGAAGCCGTTGATCGATTCTAGATAGTTTTGGGATTGATCATATAGGTATCTGTGAGAGGAAGGTTCGTTTGCCGCTGTTTTCTGAGTTTTGGGACTGGTTTTAGCTTGCTTAAAAGGTAAGAAGCTCTTCCTACAATTTGATTATGGTTTAGAGTGGTTAGGTTGTGTTTTGGTGCGTTTTTGTGTCAATGATTATGCCTAAATGTGGGTTAGGATTAAGGATTGTTTTGGATCATAAAAGGTATGTTTTTCTGGTGTTTTTAAGAGGAAAATCGTGTAGAACATGTTTTGATTCGAGTAGAAATCGATAGAGTGCAGAAAATTACACAGGGCAGTTTTTGCTAAGTTCTCAAAGTGTGACTTTTGGTTGGATCAAGTTAGTTTCTTGGGTCATGTCATTTCTGGAGATGGAATTAAGGTTGACCCGGCAAAGATTGAAGCAGTTGAGAAGTGGTCCAGACCAACTACAGTTTCAGAGGTTAGAAGTTTTCTTGGTTTGGCTGGCTATTATAGAAAGTTTGTACAAGACTTCTCAAGGATAGCTACACCACTTACCAGGCTCACTCAAAAGAATGTGAAGTTCGAGTGGACCAGTGGGTGTGAAGATGCTTTTCAGACATTTAAGAAGAAGTTGACTACGACACCAGTTTTGGCAGTTCCGGAGATCTTTGATAACTATGACATTTATACAGATGCTTCTGGACAAGGTTTGGGTTGTGTGTTGATGCAGGGACTTATGCATTAAGGTATTTAAAGGTGCATGAGAAGAACTACCCGACACATGACTTAGAGTTGGCAGCAATAGTGTTTGCCGTAAAGACTTGGAGGCACTACCTGTATGGAGTTAAGGCTAAGATCTTCACAGATCACAAGAGTTTAAAGTATTTCTTTACCCAAGAGAATTTGAATATGAGACAAAGGAGATGGTTAGAGTTTGTTAAGGATTACGACTTGGATATTCAGTAACATCCGGGTAAAGCAAATGTAGTTGCAGATGCCCTAAGCAGAAAACCGGTGTTTGCGGTTTCAATCGTTGAAGATGTTGCAGAGAGGTTAGATGGGCTGAAAATCCAGAGATTTGATCAGATTGAGGACCGGCATTTTGTGGCACCATTGTTAGCAAGATCAGAGTTGATGGATGATATTCGGGAAAAGCAAGATGAATATCCAGTTTTGGTTGACTTGAAGCGAGTTGCAAGGGAAAAGCCTACAGTTGGTTATGTGTTAGATAAGAATGGGAACCTTTGGTACCAGGATCGTTTGTGTGTGCCTAATATTGGCAATCTAAGGCAAAAAGTTATGGAAGAGGCACATAGGATTGCATTTGCGGTTCATCCAGGAGCTACTAAAATGTACAGAGACTTGAAGGAAAAGTATTGGTGGTCCTCGATGAAACTAGAAATAGCTAAGTTCGTAGCAAAGTGTGATACTTGCCAGAAGGTTATGGAAGAGCATAGAAGACCAGGGGGAATGCTTAAGCCATTGGATATCCCTAAATGGAAATGGGATAAGATCACGATGGATTTCATCACCGGTTTACCTAAGACAAGCGGTGGACATGATGCGATTTGGGTGATTGTGGATAGATTGACCAAATCTACTCATTTCTTACCGTTTAAGGTTGATATGCCTTTGAACAAGATGACCACATTATATTTGGATAATATAGTAAAGTTACACAGAGTACCTATCTCTATAGTCTCGGATCGAGATAGTCGGTTTTGGAAAGGTTTACAGCAAGCTTTTGGTACACGGCTGGATTTGAGTACGGTCTTCCATCCTCAGACAGATGGGCAGTCAAAGAGGATCATCCAAACACTTGAGGACATGTTAAGAGCCCGTGTCTTGGAGGTAGGCGGATCATGGGATGATTACCTACCTATAGCGGAGTTTGCCTACAATAACAGTTATCATGCAAGTATAGGCATGCCACCGTTTGAAGCTTTGTATGGAAGAAGATGTAGAACGCCGTTATTTTGGGATGAAGTCGGGGAAAGACAAGTCACATGACCGGAGTTGGTTGAACAAGCTAAAGAAAGAGTTCCGTTGGTTAAAAAGAATCTGAAGGTTGCTCAAGATAGGCAGAAAAGTTGGGCAAACATTAGAAGAAGACCTCTCGAGTTTGAAGCTGGTGAAAGAGTTTACCTACGAGCTTCACCGATGAAAGGAGTTAAACGTTTTGGACAAAAGGGAAAGCTAAGCCCGAGGTATGTTGGACCTTTTGAGATTTTGAAAAGAGTTGGACCGTTGGCTTAAAAGCTTAAACTACCGGAATCAATGTCAAGAGTCCACAACGTCTTTCATGTTTTGATGTTGAAGAAGTGTTTGAGCAAGACGGATGTTGAAACCATAGTTGACCAGGAAGTTCTTCAAGATAATCTAGCTTATGATGAGAGACCGATCATGATTCTGGACTGGAAGGAAAAGATGGTTAAGAGACTGTTGATTCCTTTGGTTTTGGTGCAATGGAGCAATCATTCACCGGAGGAAGCTACTTGGGAAGTCGAGGATGATATGATCAGCGAGTTCCCAGATTTTATGGACTTACCAGGTATGTTCTAGTTTCGAGGACGAAACTCCTTTTAATGGGGAAGGAATGTAACATTCCGATTTTCGGGAAAGGGCGGACGTGTCATTTTGCGAAAAGGAAATATTGGGTTCGGTTCCTTTTATTCGGATTTTAAGTTTTTTTTCTAAATATATGTATGTATGGTCGAAATATATATATGTATATTTTTTAAGGAAAATTCTGAATTTTTGGTAATTAGGGGTAATTGAGGAAAAATGGATAATTGGAAAATATATTTAAGGAAATATATTCAGATTCTTTTTCCTTAACCTAATTACAAATTCAGAAATTAGATTTTACGTAAGAAGAAAACCTTTGAAGCATTAGAAAGAGGCTTAGAGACTTTCTTCAATTACTCAGTCGTTCATTACCGGATTTCAATTTCGAGAGAAGCATCGGAATCATCATAAGGAGAACATCGTTTCAACCCAGGAAAGTTGAAGCTTTGGCTGAGGTATGATTTTCGCCCTAAGGGCTGTTCTTGATCATTCATGATCTTCTTTGGTTCGTATAATCGTATTTTGATCATTTTAGAAGCCGTTGATCGATTCTAGATTGTTTCTGGGATTGATCATATAGGTATCTGTGAGAGGAAAGATCGTTTGCCGCTGTTTTCTGAGTTTTGGGACTGGTTTTAGCTTGTTTAAAAGGTAAGAAGCTCTTCCTACAATTTGATTATGGTTTAGAGTGGTTAGGTTGTGTTTTGGTGCGTTTTTTTGTGTCAATGATTATGCCTAAATGTGGGTTAAGATTAAGGATTGTTTTGGATCATAAAGGGTATGTTTTTCTGGTGTTTTTATGAGGAAAATCGTGTAGAACATGTTTTGATTCGAGTAGCAATCGATAGAGTGCAGAAAATTACACAAGAGCAGTTTTTGGCCATTTTGGCGCCCCCAAGCCCTTTGGCGCCCCCTGTCCTGAAACAGAGAGTTCTGTGACTTTCTGGAACAGTTTTGGAGTGCCCTAAAGGTTTTGGCGCCCCCCGAACCTGAACAGAGAGTTCAGAGAGCTCTCTGAAGCACTTTGGCGCACGCCAAAGGTGTTGGCGCCCCAACACTGTTTGAATGTTATTTCTAATGTTTTAAGCTATGAGATGAGTTTTGAATGTCATTTCTTGAACTAATAACATTAATTAAACATGAACAAGCCCCGATTGAGTTTCTGATGCGTTTGGTTCCGGCACCGGACGTACTCTTAAAGGGAGTCGAAGTTCGGGACCGTCGGAAGAACATGAAAGGGCTTGTGCTTTGATGAGCTAGAGTCCATCAATGTCTGTGTAATTGATAAGTTGTAATGTCTAGCTGTCTAAGTGAGGGAGTAGAGTTGATAAGGTGAGTTTTATTTTGAAAACATTTAGGTGGCTAGTTGATAAGTCCACCATATGTGGTTATTCTTGGATCGTTTTGGCCTGTTTTAATGCCTATTTTATGATTTTAGTATGATAAATTGCTTCTTTTGGACTAGATTACTGCTGTGGCTCTGATATTTTTGCAATTTGATGAATCCGAGCATAAAAAGAAATGAGAATGAGCTAAAAATGAGTCAAAGTCATGAAGGCATGAAGAATCACACCCAGGTGTGAAAGAATGGAACAGGGTGTGAAAAAATGCGGAAACTATTCAGATTTTCTGCAGGCCAACGAAATGTTCTGATTGGTGGAGAAAATTTCCAATGTAATTTCAAGATGATGGCGCAAATTTGGATGGAGAAAAAGATTTACACGCTATTTGATTCCTATTTTCTAGGAATTTTATTTTAGGAGATAAATTACACAATTTGAATTAAGGAAAATTCCTATTTATCCTAAAATAATTTCCTTAAATAAAAAAATCATCATTCACGCCTCCCCATCAGATTTTAGTCGACTCTTTTCCTCTTTTCTTCATCATCTTCTCCCATCCCCAAGAACAAGGATTTTAGGTTCAAGAAATTCAAGAACAAAGCTTTTTCGAGGTTTGATTATTTATGCAATACTTTGACGGTTTCTTTCTCTCTCTTTTCTCTTTTCTTCTATTTATTTATTTTCCTTGTCAAAGTATGAATTTTATGATTGAATCTTGGAATATTGATATGGAACGTGAGTAGATATCAGTTTCTAGGATTAGGAGAAACCCGAATATGAATATATGATGTAAAACCCAATCTTTCCCTTGTTATGAATTTGATGCTTATAAATTGATTCTTGTGTGCTATTCTTGTTTGATTGTCGAATTTAATAGCCTGAGAAGGTGAATAATCGCAATTCTACGTAGAGAAATTATTCGATTAATTAGTGACCGAAAAAGTACTACTTAGTTGATACTTTAGGAAACAAGGATTGAATCTAGGGTTTTATTGGAATGAAAATTTGGTAAAACCTTGATGGCATGAAATTATGGTTCTTTAAGGGATCTAAATTTATTCTTTATCGTGGGAAACCGGGTGTAGTATGAATTTAGGTACGATCACGAGAATAATTCGATAGAATATTTTTGTGATAACATTTGATAAATGTCTTTATAAGTGTAAATTTCATATCTTGGGGGAAATATTGTTGGTAAGTCATATAGTAATTCCGTGGTGACTCCGAAATCCTAGAAATGCTTTAAAATTGAATCTTTACCTAAATCTTGAAGTTCTTGGTTCATATTTGTACTTTATTTATTTTCTTTAATTTAGGATTCTTAGATAAAAACCTACAAATATCTAGCTAATATAAATCGGGAATTGTTTGGTGATTGACTACAAGTCCCTGTGGGATCGACATCCTAAGTACTACTCGATAAGCCATGCGCTTGCGGTAGGATTTAGTGATTATCTATTGAAAATCACGCATCACTAGTTAATGCACCATAATAAATACATAAGTGTAGTAAAAGCTAAAACGTCACTTATTCTCGGTTAGGCACTATTTCATATCGGCGATGTGATACGTTAATAAAAGGTGAACAATGCTACTGGCTCAAAAGGCTGAAGGGTAGTGGAGGAAATTTATCAGACGTGTACGCATACCGGGGATACCCCGGAGCTAATCGGTGCTAATCACCGTTAGTTAGCAAGTATATCTTCAGGCTGATGAACGCCATGCATAGTGTCCTTGAGTAATGATGTAACCAAGATAAGTTGAGCTAGAAACGTATATTCATGACATGTCGATGGGCATGAAATAAACCCTAGACTGAGTCGGTCTCACAAAGATAATCCTTTTATTAAAACTCAATAATAAAACTTAGTTATATTATAGCTTCTACTTCTTACTTTGTACAATGTTCTTACCTCAAATGCATGTTTATTTATGTGTTTGGGGGAGAGAAGATGAACAGGTAAACTTGGAGTTCGAGGAGGATTTCGATGACGACGTTTAAGGACGCCGAAGTTGAAGAGCTTATTCATTTATGTTTTATTTATACTTTGGACTTGGAGTTTTGTGGAGACTTTGTAGTTTACTTTTAGTACCTTTTGGAATTCAAACATTTTGGATTCGTTGGTTTCTTTTCCAATGTAATAACGTTACATTTCTATCTTTAGAGTTTGTGTTTCTATTCTTGGATCTTTGAAAAAAAAAATTACCCGAGTCTTTTGCTTCCGTTTGCTTTATTTTGATACGACGTAGTAAAGGCTTACGTATAAAGTGAATTTATTTTTATTTTATACGTGCCGAAAGTTCTTTTTCCAGGTAAGGACTCGGTATCCGGGAACGGGGCGTTACACGATCAATAACGGTTGTACATGATGGTTATATCAAATTTATGTATTTAGAGTGGTTGCGCATGTATTGTGTTCGATTAATTGCTTCAACGAAGTAACACAAGTGAATTAAAAGATACCAATACATGCATCAAAATCAGGCTTCCTTGCTTCAATACTAGCTTTTGATACTTTCCAGACTGTGTCCTCTCTCTGCCATGTCTCTCTGCATATTCGTAATGAACCCAATATATTTTTCATTAAATCAAGATTAAAACACCCCTGTTTAAAATCTGCATCTTCAATTAATCATTTAGACAGTTTTAATGAAGCCTTCACATTCTATGCTCCAATTCTTTCATTATCTCTTTGTTGCACTTGAATCAATAGATCATGAACTTCACATTCTATGCTCCTGCTGCAAGTGCTAATGGAGGTAATTTTCTTCTTTTATTCAGGTGCTCGCTAACGACAACCCAAAATATGGTTATAACTCTGCAACAGGAAACTATGAAGACTTGATGGCAGCTGGAATAATTGATCCAACCAAGGTAGGCTAGTTGAAAATAAGAATGTGTTGTTCTGGTCCATTCTCATAGTCGGTGGAAAATGGCATATATGATTCAGGACATCAAATAATTATCAAAATGTGTCTATTATGTTAGGAAATCTACATGGGAACGCAGCGGAATACAAAAATTTATTTCCTATCGACCCAAGATCGACTTCGTTTAATCAATAAACAAATAAGCTAAAGATGGTGGTTACCTGGTTGATCTAAAAGATCGACGCTTTGACCGTCTAAGGAGAGTAGTTCTGCATAGAGCCGCCCAAGTGTTCGGCATCTACCCTAGTCCACACGAACAGCCTGCCGGAATCCCATCATGGATTGCTATTGGAAAACTCCGGTTGCTAGACCGGCCTTTTTCCCCTCTCTCCAACTCACTATAGGATGTTCTCTATTTTACACAAGAACTATTAGCTATTGGAATTGTGATGTACAAAAGAGCTTGAAACCACCTCTTATTTATAATAGAAGGTGGCGCCCCATATGTGTGGAGGAGAAGAAAATATTTTCCCAATAAAATAAGGAAATTAAAATTGATTGATTTATCTCATTAATATTCAATATCTCATATTAAATATATTTCCAAGATATATATTGACAATATCTTATATTGATATATCATTATTTTATTACCATAAATCAATTTACACATGTGTACAAATCTATAGTCATTAATATCTAATATTAATATATGGTAATCTTATTAATTAAATTGCACAATCCAAGTGTATCTTAATACACTTAATCCTGCGCCCATATAGCATTATATTTGCCTCCGGAGTATTCTTTAATTAATAATATAATACTATGATTAATTAATTTTCAAAATACATGTATATCATATACACACATAAATTCGACATACACATATCTAATATATGTATATTTAATTAATCAACATAATTCATATCTTGTATTATATTTATTCATAATAAATAAACACCATATCAATTTACCACTATAACCTTTATAGTACGAGATAAAACTTTCCTTATTTGGTCATCATCTATAACCACATTTTAATCCGGCTAGATGTTCATATGTGTGTGACCCGATAGGCTTCCGAATATGTTGGCCATAGACACAAAGTGCAAATTATGAAAATGCCTTTCATGCTTAACGATCACGGGATAGCGTCTAGCAACACACCGTGACCCCTAATAATCGGAAGAGTTAAATGCAATGACTACTACCTTTCATGTGAAACAGTTACCGTGTAACTTACAGTCCTATCGCTGTAATAATATCCATACGGTCGTACGTCGAGTGTCAAACATTAACGACCGTATCTTATAATCTGGATATCATTCTCTTTCGAAGTAACTCATTTACTTCCACTTTGCAAATATTCACGAGAGTAAGACATTCCTTATAAGAAGGCCCTTTCGGATATTCACCTCTACTGATATGGTACGCGACTCCCAGACGACCAAACATGTATACTCTGCATGCTTCAGTATCACACCCAATCACTACCGCATGATCGCCTCGTGGCTAGAGGAAACCTCAATAGTGTCAAAGCATGACAATCCACACCGTGATGCCATGTAGACTCCGGTCCTAATGATAATTACACAACTGCCACATAGTGCGACACTTAATGTAAGTGGGTCAGTCTAACGTACGCATTCTTTAATACACGTCCCACGTCACGGTCAAGTGTCTCTACACTTCGATGATTGAGATCTATCACCGCCCCAAAGATGAAGACATCTATCATGTGCTAGTCTGCTTATACTATCAATGCCCTATTTAATAGTACATCGACTAGAGACATTTAAGTATCAAACTTATTAAAGTGATTAGAGATCTCATCAACCATAATCGCCTATCATTGTTTCTCTATCACAGTTTAACACTAAGAACGTTATCATATAACAATTCATAATTGGATCTTTAAAAGAACATATATATGACAACAGAAAAGCCATTTTATATATGTATAAACATAAAGAAATAGTAGAAATGATCCGACCCGGTCGGATCCGCTCCAACCCGATTGGGTTTATGACACTATTCCAACATATTCTTGGGTAAATAATGCTTCTTGGGTGTTGTAAATGCCTGATACTGTGTTACTGATATTGTGTTACTGAAACTGTTAATATCACAATGTATTGTTAGTAAAAGGTGTTATTGCAAGTGGTTTTGGCCCAGGTGATTGAAGGCTATTGATTCAAAATGGTGAGGCAATGCTGGTGTTTCATCACAAGTATCACATGCCTAAGAGCCATATGATACTGTGATACTGCTACTGTGATGCTGATACTGTGATGCTGATACTGTTATTGTGTTATGGTGCTGAGGTCGACACATTGAAACCGTGCGGAGATCTACGAGCTAATGTTTCAAGAAAAGGCTAATGCTCATTAATAATGATCTGTGAATTGAGATAGGGTACAAATGTTAAATCATTTGGGTGTAGAGGTTGACTTTATTGAGAAAATGTTAAGCCATTTGGTGTAGAGTTGGAGAAGAAGATAATGGTAGCAATCGACATTGTCGAGATTTATAGGTGCTTAGATAATTCTTTCTTTGATGTAACTTAATTATCATATATGTTGATGTTAAAGTTGTTTATCATATATATTGTAATTTTTTCACTTTGTTATAAAAGTTATGTGGTTGCATATATCCACTTTGTTATAAAAGTTATTTATGTTATAAGGATCAAACATTAGCAAGTTCACTCACTATGATACTGTTAGTGTGTTCTTGTGTTTGAATGTGATATTGTTACTGTGATACTATGATCTTTGTATATCTTGTGTAATCTTTATTCTTGTGATAATCATTATTGTTATTGTGTTATTGAATATGAAAGCAAAAAATATTGCTCTTTGTATGCAATCTGAAACTTGGTACAACAAGAGCATTGAGGAATGTAAATGATCGTGCTTATGAATCATGTGATGAGTTGGTTTCTCTTTGGAAATTGTAAGCCTAATATATGTATGGATGAAAAGGGTGAGATAGAGGTGCAAACTGTAAGCCTACTGATTTGTCTAATGAATGATGATGATGATGATGCATCATTTGTCCATTCACCTTGGCTTGTTTGTTGTCTTTGCTTTCTCCTTTAGTATTAATCATGCTTTCTTTTCTAATAATGGCGCGGCGATTGAGATGGGCTTGAACATGGCGCATTTTCTTGATGCTTTATGTGTCTTTGAATTTGAGGAGAAGGGTAGGGCTAATTGGTTATAATTAGCTTCGCTTTATAGAAGAGAAATGGCATTGATAATCTTTATTAATGTGATATTGTTAATGTGATAATGAATCATTATTATTGTGTTAGTGTAAATGTTGCAATTATTTGGATTTCAAAAACTACGTCGAAAGGGTATCATATGAGATCTCAAAATGAAGATAAATTTTTTTTTATGAACTTTGGTAAGAGAATTTTGATTATCGGTGTTCTAAATCAAAAGTTACAGCCGTTTATAAGAAAAACGCTGCGATTAATGCAAATATTTTTTCGTCTTTCAAAATTTATGTCGAAAAGGTATCTTATGAGATTTCAAAATGACGAGGGAAAAAGATATGAATTTTGGTGAAAATATTTTGATGATCGGAGTACTAAATTAAAGTTACGGTTGTTTAAAAATAAACAGCAGGAAAAAAGGAAAAAGAAATCTAAAATTAACCATATAAGCAGCTTTCCTTTTCGCAACCAGATGCGTGACCAGCGAAGGTGATATAAGGGTAGTTTGGTCCGTCTGAATTTTTTTGTCGTTTTTGCAATTTAAAAAATTGTGTGTGTCCTATTTATTTATTTTGGATCAAAATTTAGATTTTTCCTTCTTTCCCTCCTTTTTATTATTGATTGGAAAATAATGTTCTAGATTTACTTATCTTACCGGGCATAGGAAAATTTTAGAAAGTTGCTTCCTTGATAAGATTAAGTAAAGTAATTAAAAAAAAACATAATTATCTATTAAATAGAATCGTTATTCCACAATAAAAATGTTTTATTCATCCTTACTCCAAGACATCTTGGGCGACCCGTCTCTTTTATAGAATAAATTTTCTTCACCCATAAAACAATTGTAAGTGCAAATAGTTTTATCCCAAGAAAAAGTAGATAGGTGTGGCTCCAATTTTCAAGGGGGCGGTGGAGGAGAAAAGACGATCTGGCAGCACACTTTCTAAGTGACGAGGCAATACGGATTTTGGGGAGTCGTTCATATGGATCATTGTTAAAGGTCGGACACTTGGATGGCTATTGCGAAAAATAAAAAACCGAGGGAAATCTTAGATCTTTTAAATAGTGTGGTAACATCTCTTTCCTTCTTGTTTCCTTTTCTATTGTATTCACAAAGAAAATCCCGGTTCAAGGAAATCCAATTTTAGCTCTATGCTTCGTAACCGCATTGATTTCTTTACATATGTAGCATCGAGTAATTGTTGTGAACAAATCTCGTGCCCTGAACAATAGGATAATATAGAGGCAAAAATCAACCAAACTTATGAAATGAATCCGCATATCCAAATTATCAGCCCAATGTCGAATGAGGATGAGGAATCCATTAAAACACTATTGGCTTCTAGCAAAAACCTCGCCATATATCGATATAGCCTGATAGGTGAAAACGAATCACAATTTCATGATTTAATTTGACATAGCATTTTTTTTAGTGTTACAATTGGTGCAAACAACTTCTCAATTAAACTCTTCCGCTGGATAGAATCACCATTTGAGATGTCATTGTGTGTGAGAGAAAAGTTGACCGATTCTAATGGGTTCAAGTCCGATATTGAAGGTGTGAAACATCTAATTTGATTTCTTGTGTATTTTTAAGGGTATTTCCATCTTTTCGTGGGATTGGAATTTCTTTCCTATTAGTTTGAGGTTAATCAAGCTTTTCTTTTCCCTCGGGACACCTTAAAACCGAATTAGGCTAAGAAAATCCTATAAAAGGCCTCCATATAGCCCTATAATTCATAAGTTTTGCGTTTTCAGAGTTTTCAGGATAGGTGAGGGTCATTGTCCCGGGAAAGTGCACCAGAAAGTTCTGCAGAAGCTCAGTATGATCATCATGGGTTTGTTTTGCAGATCGGAATGGTGAAATCGAAGCAGATCAAGTTGCAGGATTCGTTTCAGGCTCAAAATCTCTTCTTGAAGGTAATATCTAATATTTTCATAGTAAGTTATTGGATTTGATCTTGGTAGGGTTATATTCTCGTAATATGTATGTTAGATTCATTGTTGGTCTGTAGATTCCCGTAGATTGTAAGTTAATTAGTTGTTGTTCGCCTTGTAGGTTCGGCGCGTCTTGAAGGGGAGAAGTTCCTCTTATAAAAAGGTTTCGTTTTTAGTTCAAAGATCGTGCTTTTAAATTGTTTTAGTTACTATTTTCTGTTAAACTGCACAAAACTGCACATGATTATATGTTGTCGGGTATTTGTTAAGTTAGGAGGTAGCTCGCCAGTGCAAGTTTGGGCCACTATCCCGGCCCCACTCATGGGAAAACGCACGGGCCAATCTGCAAAATTGGTTTCTGGTTCATTTTGTAGCGTAAATTGTATTATCATAACGTTATTTTGTTTTCTAGTTACTTTGTTGTAACTTGTTTTATGTGTTTTGGGTACGAGTAGTGGAGATAAGTTGGGAGTTCGTTGTTGTTACGACTTTTGTTTGCTCACGTAGGATAGAATATGGATCGACTTTAACCTGGACTTATGTGTATTATGTGCTCCTACTTGCTTATAGTTAGTGACTTTGTGATGTACTGAGCGGAGTGCCATGAGTCCCTAAGTCCTATGTTGGATGTATGACTAGTTGTATTACTCAAGTCATTCCTAAGACGATGTACCGAACGGGGTACCGTGACCCAGACCCACGTTGGATGTATGGCTAGTCATATTACTTGTGTTGCACCTTGCCCTCATGTTACGTACGTAAGAAACATAAACATGACAGACAAGACACGGACATGTTATGGAATGTAGGTAAGTGAAGTACGGAGTAGTAAGTGGCTTATGTATGTTTGAGCATCATGATAAACATGATAAGTGAGTAATTAATGAAACAAATGTGCAAGATGAACCGAACGTAGTTAATATGCATGTTTTCTATGCATTGTTCCAAGTAGGTTTTAAAATGGATTTCCTTATGTTTAAAGATATGCTTTTAGTTCTCAAAAAAAAAAAAAAGATATGCTTTTAAAGATGTTTTATGTATTCTTCAAGTTATGCTTTCAAACTCTTTTGTAAACTGAATGAAATTAATTCAGGTCATGTCTCCCGGCATTTGATAAACATTAATCACCATTTTGTATATTCTTTCTCCTTATTCTCCTTACTGGGCAGTCTAGAATTCTCACTCATTTATACTACCTCTGTCCCAAAATGTAAGTCCATTTAGGTTTTTTCACACTTATTAAGAAAGTTGGTTATGTGTCATTAATTTTGATAAAAAAAAGTCTAAAATGACGTTTGAATGGTATTAATGCAAAATAGTGAAAATTGGGTGTGCAAATAATAAATGAAGGGTAAAAGGAGAAAGATGTAATAAATGATTCCTTGGTTATCTAAATGGACTTACATTATGAGAAAAAATCAAAAAGCTAAATGGACTTACATTTTGGGACGGAGGTAGTATGAAATAAGAATAAATGCAGTTTGAAGACGAGTTGGATAATGATCATGAAGAGCAAGCCTTGGAATGAAATCATGGAGTTGTTTGTGTTTCAGCACTTTCCTTTTTAGTCACATTCAGTTGTAATGTATGTTAGAATTTATTTACGATTTTAGTTTGACAACAGTTGTATTTTGGTTGAGTAGTTGAATGGAAGACCTCGAGGGTCAGTTTCACGAGTCTCTTGTTTGTTTTTTCTTCCGTGCTATCTTTTATTGTCGTGATATTACATGATGCTAACGTGGGTTTTGAGGTTTTCTCTAAAAGTTACGTGAAGAACATCTTATTTCTGGATAAGGACTCGGTATTTTGGGCATAGGCGTTATAGAAGAAGATTGATAATGGTCTACATCTCTATTAGGTTTAGGAGATGAGAAAGACGACTCTCAAAGAGAATGGACGCTAGCTCCCGGGAAATTCTTAGTCAATTAAATCTTTCTGAATCTAAGTTAAGTTTATTTAATGATTATATAAAAGTTAATCTTTTAGGGTTGATCGCAAGGAGAGATACATACAATATCTGTCAAAAGTCAAAATGGTCCCAAAAAAGAAGAAAAGGGGTTTTAATTAAGTTAAAATGTATGATTGATTATTTATAATCTTGAAATATGTATTTAAGTATTGCCGATGGCTGCCAAATTTCAACTAGTAGATGTGAGATTCGAGATCATGAGGTTTGAGTTCAAATCTCTCCTGGAAGAATAATTTAAGAGTCTTCCAAATGTAGTTTTCATCTTTAGGAAAGTTGTCTGACTCGCGTTGTTAGTCACTATTGTGGTTGTAAATAATTGTAGTATTCTTTCTTTCAATTATAATAAAAAAAATATTTATTTATATCCACTATTGTGGTTGTAAATAGTTAGATTAAAACTGACTCGAATTAAATCAGAATAATCATCGTTTTGACTTAAATTGGGTTAGAATAATTTGCAAACGCGTTGATTCTGACTGAATTTCAGACAGAATGTTAAAAGTTTTCTTGACTCAATTTTAGTCAGAAAAGTTTTCCTGACTCGTATCGGGTATGGAAAATATTCAAAATTCTGATTCGAGTTGAATCAAAATAATTATCGTTTACTGACTCTTATTGGGTCATAATAATTTGTTGTTTGAAAAGATGTTCCTTTAAGTATTCATGTACAGGTGCGTTTAAGTCCACCAATAAATATAAGATAAAACGCATAACAAAAGATAAGTAAACGCATGTTCAAAAATTAAAATATAACTTGTTGTTAGAACGGCGGCTTGACGTTCAGGACAATTCCGTAGGTTAAAATGAAGAAGTATTTATCATTTATATAAAATCAACATGAGCTTCTATCGGCATCACTTTGTTTATCATCGCGATTACACCATCCTGAACCACTATAAACTTTTGTGTCTATTTACTTTCTACACTTTATCTTACACAATTTACATTCAGCACTTTACCTTGTTTGTGTGTGTTTAATTACTTTGAAAGAACTATTAGGAGAGGTTTTAATATTCCGGTTTACCTGTAAATTTAAATGTGCTTTATTATTTTATCATTATTCAATACTATTATTTTATAAGTTAAACACGTACTTCAGAATGTATAACATTAAATTACGTTGTTAAATTTCGTTTAAATATATCAATTTAAACAAGACGTGCAGCGCACGAGCATTTTGCTGGTATATATATAAGAATAAGACTGCCATCTGAATGAGCAACTTTGCTTGTTGTTTTCTGTACCAAGGTCCTCACTCCTCATTATCACTTATTATATTCACCATAAACAAACAGTTGATTCTGACCGAATTTCAGACAGAATGTTAAAAGTTTTATTGACTCAATTTTAGTCAGAAAAGTTTTCCTGACTCGTATTGGGTATGAAAAACATTCAAAATTCTGATTCGAGTTGAATCTGAATAATCATCGTTTACTGACTCTTATTAGGTCAAAATAATTTGCTGTGTGAAAAGATGTTCCCTTAAGTATTCATGTACATGTGCGTTTAAGTCCGCCAAATATATATAAGATAAAACACATAACAAAATATAAGTAAACGCATGTTCAAAAATTAAAATAAAGGTTAAAGGTTGTGAATGACAGTTTTAATCTAAAATGGTTGAGAATAGCCGATTCTTACATGTATTCACTATATTTTTGTACATGTATTCACTACATTTTGTCATTCTTAACCATTTTGTATCTTATATTGTCGTTCTGGCCTCTGGTCCCTTAAAATAAAACTTGTTGTTAGAACGGCGGCTAGACGTTCAAGACAATTCTGTAGGTTAAAATGAAGAAGTATTTATCATTTATATAAAATCAACATGACCTTCTATTGGCATCACAGTTTTTACTATCGGTATCTTCTTCTTCTTTTTTTCTACTTTCGGCACCACACATGTATTCTTGTTTTTTTTACTTCTGACACCACACTATGAACGTCGATATCACCGATGTTCCGTTTCAAAAACATCGTCAATGGGTCAGACGTTACTAAGTAGTGACACTTTTATATATAACTATAACATCGGTGCCACTGACATTAATTTTGAAAAGTCACACTGACATTAGTTTTCAATAGTATTTCATGAAAAATAAACGTGGTGTCTGAAATAATTTTTTTAGTATTTGAAGTAAAATGGTGCCGATTAATTGTAAAAAGTGCGCTGTCAATAGAACCCCCAATCAATAAATAGGATATAATTGAGCCATTGCAGGGCAACAAACCTTGTTGGGAGAGGTCCCTATCTTTGGTATCCGACATTACATCGAATATTAGTCTCATACAATTGTTTGGGATATCTTGTGGAAGAAAAAAAAACAAAAAATCAATAAATAGGATATATTACGAAATTCAAACCTAAGCCATGAATGAATTGCCTTTGTTTATACTCTGGCGTTATAGCGATCGCGTCGAATCTTTCTAAACGAATAATCTATTATACACCTTTAAATACATGGTTTTCTAGTTTAGAAAATTTACAGAAATGTAGATGAATACGTTGAATGTAATTCTTGTTTTTCGAATCAGTATTTTAGAGTGAAAAATACAAGATCTCTATATCAAGAGTGCAAAGCATCCCTCCCTGATGAGGGGTGATACTATGGGCGAGTGTAAATTTTTAGGGAGGCAAAAAAAATACACAACATACGTAATAGTGTATTTTCCGGATCCGAAGGGGCGAGTGCCCCCCTACCTTGTGGGTGGATCTGCCCCTGATCTATATTGTATATTCCAATTAAATATTATTAATACAATATGATTATAACTTTCTCCGGGGGGAAGAGTAGCATCTTGCACTGTAACCTTTATCGAATAAAATTGTTAATTGCTATTCCGAGAAGAGAAAAACAAAAACACGATGGTTGTAATATAATATGAAGGGGATGGTTATAAAACTTAAGCGATGATTAACTTTAAAAATTAAAAAATTGATTTAAAGTTTGGCAGCTTCAACAAGGACACATACTACCTCAGAAAGATAAAGCAAAATAATGCTATATTACAATCCACTATCAGTATTAAAGGGAAAAAACACACACACAATGGTGGACATATTCTAGTTTTCAACTCTTTCTTGGTGACTACACAATAGTGGAACTCAACGACGATTTTATAGATCCAGCACCTTGTAGTTATCATCCAAGACAAAAACTTCGTGCCATCCAAACGATTAAAGGGTTGATGTATACCCTTTTTTTTCCATGAAAAGGAAAAACCTTTTTGAAGCAAATGAAAAAGGATAAACTTTTTTAGTTCTGAGGGGAAGAACAAAACATATATAATCTTAGTTAGTACTCTTTAAATGTCATCATTTGTTCTTTTCAAAAATATCATCATCATTTGTTTATATATTTTATTATATTTCTTGGATCATATTCCTCCTTATTATTTCTTATTAATGATATATGATATGAATCAATTTTATTGCACATTTTACCGTCAATTCATCCCGAATGTGCGTGCTTTATTGTTTTTATCCCAACTAGTGCTTTATTGTTATTTTATGTATGAAATTATGAGTTAATTTAACTAAAAGTTAACAAGGAAAATATTTGAACGTACAATGGTAGAACATATCCCATAACAAGTTCGTGATCACATATTGATGATGTTACTCCAGATGGATATTGTTGTTATAGAGTCATAGCAAAAGCATTAGGTCTTCATGAGGAACAATGGGTTACGGTGAGAAAAGTGTTGAAAGAAGAACTGATGGAAAACAATAAACATTACTTATCATGATTTGGGGGGCATGCAGCTGTTTATGATAGATGCATTTCGTCACTTCATCATGAAGTAGGAGCATGCGGACGGATAAGTACTTTGATAGCTACCTTGGTTGGGTAGTGTGCAATGTGTATGGTGTTTCGTTAAGCATATTGTCTAAACTGCGTGGATCTCAAACTTTTCTCCCAACTTTCACAAAACCTTCCATTTGGCCTCCTAATCATATATGGATGAGTTTTTGTGATGGGATCCATTTCGTTCGTCTGATTACGAGAGATACCTGTCCAATGCCTAGGGTGCAATTGGTTTGGCATAAATTTCATACACAAGAAGCAAGTGAATGGGCTGATAAATTATCTCATAGACTCACTTCATGAGTTGTCGAGGACTAGAGTCATTACTTGTCGAATCATACGGACTTAGATTAGTGACGTTATGGCCTTGTTTGTATATTTTGCCTTGGTTGTATATTTTGCTTGATGGATTGTCGAAGACAAGTCCTTGGTTGTATATTTTGCTGACGTGTCATTATTGACTTTGCGCTTCTTGATAACGTTTTATTGTGTTGGAATCTTTTGTAAATGTGTTTTGATAACGCTTCTTGATAAACATTTGTAAGGTGTTTTGTAAAGTTGTATAGTTTTTTGGTTTGATGATTTTTTAAGTTGTTAGTAGAAAATGACAGTCAAAATAATAGTTTTTGAAGTTCTGGGACATCAGACGTCAGCAACATTGTTGCTCGTGGCATATGATAACATCAGAGTCACAGACATTGTGTGTTCTAGAAGCCTAAAACCAAATGGAACTCAATACGTCCCCAAAGTCGATGTTTTCTATTTTGATAAACGTCTGAGAAGGGGACGTTCTGAGCAATAGAGGTCTGAAACCTTCTTGAATAGACAACATCCACAGGTTTGACGTTTACTATCTCTTATATTGGCAAGGTTATTGACGTACGTAGAGACAATGGCTAAATGCTCATGGAACTCATAACGTCAACAACTTTGACGTGTTTTGTCCACTTAATTATCGAAGCTTTTGATGTTTTAAGAAACAGAGGCTAAAATCTTCTGGGACTCCTAACGTCACCAAGTTTGACGTTGGGAGGCCACTCAAACGTCAATTTGTCTGACGTTTTAAGAAACAGGG
Organism: Gentiana macrophylla; assembly: GCA_026214975.1. Classification (NCBI taxonomy): domain Eukaryota; kingdom Viridiplantae; phylum Streptophyta; class Magnoliopsida; order Gentianales; family Gentianaceae; genus Gentiana; species Gentiana macrophylla. The sequence goes on along the minus strand of CM047808.1, from coordinate 104,181,303 downwards.
GCTAAAACCTTTTGGATCTCATAACGTCACCTTGTCTGACGTTGGGTTGGAACTTAAACGTCAGAGATTCTGACATTTTTAGTAACAGAGGCTAAAACCTTCTGGAACTCATAATGTCATCATGTTTGACTTTATGTGCAAAACGAGCGTCAAGTATGGTGATGTTTAATGAAATTGTTCCAGCAAACAAAACCTCAAGTATTTCAACCCAATAACCTCAAGTTTCATCCAAACATAAAACAAACAAAATAAATCACCAAATCCAAACACTTACATCAAACTGAAACATGTTCCAAATAGAAATCAAACGAAAACATGATCCAAACGGAAAGTAATAATTTAAGTGCTCCATAAAAGTAATGAATTTCAATGTTAACGGACATGAAGTAATGAAAATATCTAACATTCACTTCTTTTTCTTCGATGCCCTTGAACGTTTGACTGGTCTTTTTTCTTGCTCAAGTTCATCTGGCCCTTGTTCTTCTACATCTACGTCCACAGGAACTTCCGAGCTACATATTCTGGTTACCAAGAACTCGTATGCCATACCTAATACCTTCAACATTTCTTTCTCTCTCTTCTTCGCACGATTTTTTATAATAACTTGTATTGCGCTTATAACCTTGATCTTGCTTTCCTCATCCTATATGGAAATGAAAACAATAAAAATATGTATTTAGTTAAGCACATAAACAAAATGGTAAACACAATTATTCATACCTCTCTCGAATGTCGCTCATCAACTGATCGACGCCACGTCATGTAATCACTTTTGGTTTCCCACTGAAATTTATCCTTTCCAACCCGTTTGCTCTCGTGCACTGGATGATTAAGATAATTGTGGAAGTCGTCGTCATTTGTTGTGTTAAAGAGAATTTTTTCCTTTTCTAGTTGAAGTAGGAAGGACTGGCAATTGTGGTATGGATTGGACATGACCAAACTGACGGACGACGCGATTGGGGTGATAAGACTCAACAATATCTAGTGTCCTTATGCACCTGTAATACCAACATATGTCGTCAACGGACAAAGTTATGATATTTTCAAATGCATTCCACACAACCTGCAACTATTACAAACGTTATAGACAAAACTCAACAAGATTGAACATTATAATCCAATGAACTGACTTACCTCTCGCGCCTGCAGCAAGTCCAAATCCTTTCTCAAATGCCGAAGTGCATCCAAAGCAATCGCGTCCTTCATTCCGCCGATAGGTTTTCACTTCATCGACTGAACCATCTCTCATTCCTTGAACTCATCGTTTATTTCTGGGCGTAACTTTGGAAAATGTTCAAAAACCCATACCTACAACCAAATGCTCAAAAGATTGTCAAAGTATTCATGAAAACCATCAAAACCGAAATAAATTAAAATATACAATGATACCTCCAAAAGAGTAAGGTAACCGGACACTTCTGCAGCCTTCATCAAACAAGCATTCAAAAGTTGCCGGTACAGATGCGCAAGTGTCGCAGCACCCCAAGCTCCAGACCGGTCTTGGAAAAAGGTACACCTCAACAAATACAACAGATACCCCGCATAACACATGATCAACAAAGTGATTCCATTCGCCCACTTTACCGATTGTTTTTCGACAACTTTTTTGACACCCTTAACCTCCACAATGATCACTCAAAGCTCCACTACATTCGAATCAATACGTACCGAGAAGCTGCTTCACAAAATGTACCGGGTTGTCATCTTTCGGAATCTCATAGTTCAATACTTTTCCACTAACTGGTAACCCCGTGATACAACGGACATCGTCAAGTGTAATAGTCATCTCACACAAGGGTAGGTGGAAGGTGTTTGTTTTACCTCTCAATAAATCCACAAAACGACAACTCGATTGGCTTGCACATAAGAAGTATTGATCAAGCTGTACAATGGATTGGCCTCCAGCCTTGTCTGAAATTACTGGCTTTCGGCCTCGACATTCCAAAGCTTTAGTGAAGTTGTGTATTGCTTACAACCTATGAGACCCCGATCCTGTACAATTAAACGAATCAAACGTCACGGATATATAAATACAAAACATTCAACAAATTATAAAACAGTTTTTAAATTAATATACCCTCGTTTTCTCCCACAAACCATATCCAACATGTTCCTCCCTATCTTTCAACAATTCAGTGGTGTCCACCTTCATATCATGATCATCAGCATCATGTGAGGCCTCACCTGACTCTGTTGTTGCCCCACCACTCCTAGATGCTCCTGTTGATGTCCTTGCACTCTCAGTTTGGGTTGCCCTACCTGTCGCTTGGCCAATATTTGATGCTTGGGGTGGCTCATTGACTACCTACTGAACTAGACCAACAATCGGGGTTTGGTATGCCTGAGCTATCACGTCATCAACTTGTCCCATATTTGAGGCAGAAGGTATCTCAGAAACTCAACAATTGTTTCTAAAGATGCATACGTAGCATCATCTGCATCTCCTCTGTCAGCTCCCTCAACTACCTCTGGAACCATAGCCGGTTCCTCAACTTGTCCATCTGCACCTGCATCTATTACATTTGCACTTCCTCTTGAACACCTTCTTGAATTGTTTCTATCAACACTACACTTGCACTAGTGTCAATTGCTCATTCAACCTGTACATCTACCCGCTCACTAGTTTCAGTTGTTCCTTCCACATTCTTTTCACTTCTCCGCTTCCTTTTATACGCCACATGAGTTTGTCTCGAACCCCCAACAACAGGTGCATTACTTGGCGGAATCGGTGGATCCATAACCACTTGATCCACTTCAATATCATTTGGTACATCACTTGTTTGCTCGCTCGCAGCACTAGATCTCGTCCTTACCATGATTCCCTAAACAAAAAACAAGACATACCATTCAGAAAATTAAAAGCATACTCGGGGAACAAATTTTTAGAAAATATGACTGAAACATCAACACAACTGACGTTAAATTGAAACACGAGCATCAATAAGTATGGCGTTTTCACCTCAGACACATAATTAGTTCTGCTTTAACCAACGCCAGCTATCCTAATGTTGGGATTACTATTTGGCGTCAATGAGACCGACATTTAAAGAGTGGCAAGAAATTTAGCCACAACAGAGAACGTCAGTCTTATGACGTTGAAACATCAACGTAACGTCAGACCTACTAACGTTACCAACGATTTCCATCTCCCTCAACCCCAAACGAACTCGCCGGAAAAAACCCGCAAACAAACCGATAGCCAGACACATTCAACCTAAATGAAAGCAAAATGATGGAGATTAATCACTTACGTGTTTTTGTTCAAAGATTGGCTCTTGTTTCCTTCAATGTCCCCTCCAATGGTGCTCTTTACTATATTCCGGCGAGATTCAAATTCTCTAGTCGTTCTCTGGCGGTCTGCTGATCGGTACTTTCTAGATTCCAATCTTACCGGCAGTGTACCAGGTCAATTGTAGTCTAGTAAGTGGTCAAGGTCGTATCCACGAGGATTGTGAGGCTGAACACCAAAAAGCTATCATTATCTTAATTTGAGTCGCAAATTAACAAGAAGATAACTATGATTCTACTACTACAAAGGTGATAAAATGATAAAAAGCCTAGCCAAGATAATGTAATGATCAAGTATATCTCTACTAGTATCATGGGAATGAACAACCTACCATTTACCAACCTTCCATTGGTGTTCAAGTGTGTGTTATCGGTGCATTCCTAAGCTAGCAATTTCCCCTCATACGAGTGTATTAAACTATTCTATACCTCCTCCTTGGTCGGTGTCCTAAACCTAATGAATTGGTATGATAAGCACTTGCATGCAATGACAATGTCAATACTCCCCGGATAAGAAATCGAATTCCAATTAAGGTCAATTTTACCTTCCGGTTTTCCTATTCCTTCTCCCACACCTAATATCTCCTTTCGGTCTCAACTAAGTGTATGTGTGCTAGTGCTAGGTGATCAATCCAACACCAACAAGAAATACATTGCAAATAGGAAAAGATTCATCACAATTGAAACTAAACAACATCAACAATCATTCACAATCAACATAAGAGATTAAACTAATTCTACAACATCATCTTGGCTAGTTACAATTTAGCTACTCATTACCATAAGCACTAACATGTTAAGATTAGTATTCATAGCAATAAGAACAAGCAAAACAAGATAAAACTAGAATTTTACCGATCACAAGTGTTGAATTTGCAATTGGAGACCTTCATCCACCTTCAAAAGCTTCCATGGAGCTTAGCTTGCACCCAAGAGTGTTAAACCATGCTCCAATCAACTATCCAAAGGCTAAACTATGCATTCTAGGAATTACACTTGTGATGAAATGCTAAATGGTGGTAAATTTGGCTATATGAGCCCCTAGGGGCGATCTTGGTGGCTGCAAGAAGAGGAAGATTGGAGAAGATGAAGTTGGGGCTTAAAATTAGATTTAAAATGATGTTTATATGCTGAATTCTGCTTTCTGTGACATTCGGCGTGCGCCACAAAAGGTCCGGCGCGTGCCGGAATCAGTGGAAATATCTCTGACAGCTTTGTGCGTCACTTCGGCGCGCGCCACTATAAGTCGGCTTGCGCCGGTCTTCACAGCATCTCAGTAAAATAGACATAACTTGAGTTGTAAACCTCCGATTGATGTGATTCAAAAAGCGTTGGAAATCTCGTTTCTTGATCTACAACTCTCATGAAGAAGTCTTCTCCAGAAAATGACTCTAAGTGGGGTCAAAAGTCCGTTGAAGATTGGCTACGGTAGGAGCACTAAGGACAATTGATCCGTTTGAACTCGATAGCTTCCGGCACACTCTTCTAGCCCTCAAAAGACGTCTTTAGCTCAACACGTGTCATCACTCGGGGTCTTGGTCAACCTGTAATCCTGCAATAAATCCCCAAAATACCAAGCGTAAACCCGACATGACGCAGCGGTTTCTAAACCGGTACAAAACTTATCAAAATATGATATTTTATATAATAATTACTATTTACACATTTGGATAAAACTAAGCAAATAATGACTCGAATTGATATAAAAACATCAATAAACGCATGAGAGATGAGCATAAAATATCGTAAAATACATCATCAAGTTGACTTACATCATCTGCCGGTGTCCTCAACTTCTTGGATGGTTTTAGGTGGTGTAGATAAATAAATAAAAAATAATAAAATAAAGGGTGCTTATAATGAAAACCAGGTGCCGATAGTAGCCGCCTAACATAAATATAATTTATTATACTTGTAAACATAAAAGGACATGTAAATAATCTGACTCGATCGAACCCGATCCAACCCGATTGAATTTAGGACACTACACTAACATATGATTCTTCCAATCTTTCAACATATAGACGTATCTGGCTCCACACTTTTGTCACTATCCATAGATTCAATTGCACCATCACCAACAATTGGTGCATCATCAACGGTTGATGCATTCCCTTAGTTTCACCATCATGAGTTGTACGTTCATCAACCGTATTGCCACCGACCGGAATTTCAACATTCTTAAATTTCAATATCTTTTTTTTTTTTTTTTTTTTTTCTTCTTGTTTATTCGTCCGAGCCATGGTTAAAACTGCAATGAATATGTAAAGACATAAACAAAGAACTTCAGCAACAAATTTCCATTGGTCCAAGAATTGTCAGATGAAAGAACGTTCCTATTTCAGTTAAAACATTAATAATAGTGACAAAAGGCCGAGGAACGTTAGATGACTAAACGTTACTCCACGTCGACCACACTGAAGTTTTTCTAACAACTTCTGATTCCATAAAAAAATCAATCAGAAACGTCAGCCTAAAAAACGTTATGTTAGGGATATACCGTCATTAATGTGGACGTTCCGTAATGTATGTAAAAAAACTAGGACATTTTTTCATTTACGCACATCAAGCACAAGAATTTTGGTATAAAGGAGTAAAGAACCGTGATAGCCATACCGATATACGAAGAAATTACGCAAAAGGAACCTGAAATCATTAATAATATTAAGCCCCAGAGCTAATAGCAAGAACAACCCCTTATCTTTACCGAAAAGCTGTGATTTAACCTTCTTTTCTCGTTTTCGTTTGACCAATCCCCCATCCTTCATTTTTTTTTTTGCAAGAATGACCCTCAATCTTTTCCGAAAAGCTGTGACTTAGCCCTCTTATTTTGTTTAGGTGTGACCAGTCCCACATCATTCAATTTTTATTTTGGGCAACTTTGGTTACATTTAAGCCCACAAATTTTCGGTAAAGATGAAAGACTACTCTTGTAAATTAAATGATGATGTAAGACTGATCAAACTTAAATAAAAGAATAAGCTATATTACAACTTTTTAGTATAGATGTGAGACTATTTTGCAATAAATAAAATATAAGGAACTGGTCAAATATAAACGAAATAAAAAGAGTCACACCTTTTCGATAAAGATTGAGGATCAATCTTGCTAATCACCTCTTAAGCCCCATTTCTTGATTCAACTTGAATAAATGAAATGTGCGTGATTCCTTCCAACTCGAAGGCTCCATTAATATTCAAATTGAAAAAAACAGGGCCCCCTCCGAAAAAGCACAATATACATGAAAACAAAAAAAAAAGCCATCGGTTTCACCATCTGACGCATAATTAACTGCAAAACCCGGAATATATAATCAAATTCAACCCCCGCCCCGTCTCTACTTCATAAATTGCTTCGGATACATCTCTCTCGCTCTTAACTGTAATTTCAGTTCTTGAAGCTAATCAAAATATTTTTACTGCTCTTGTTGATGCTTCAACATTTTTAGTTACATGAAGCTGAATTTTTCTGATTCCAATGTTGATAGTGTTCAGTCGAAGTGGCAGTGGTAAGCTTCGGATTCAAATTTTGAGATCTGCAGCTGGTAATCTCTCTTCGATCATGCTTATGTGTATGTGGATGTGTGTACATATAAATACACATGCTTATGCTCATGTTGTATTATATGTTAATGGAAAGACATTTCCTATGTGTGCCTGTGTGTTTGTAGTAGGGATTCAGTCGCGATGAGTTTGAATCAAAGAAGTGTAGTTAAGTGCTGCGGAATAATATTTGAATTAGAAATTTTTGATCCTATAATTTGTTTCTTTTTTTCTCCAACCAAAATTACTTTAATTAAATTAAGACCCTGTTTAGATTGGAAGGATTGAAGGGAGAAGAAATGCTAGAGTTTGGAAGGATTAAAATTTGAGTATTTGGTATGTTTTAGTATGAAAGAAAGGGAAGGAGAGCAAGGGAGAAGGAGGAATCATGTTCTTCACAAATTTGGTGGTCTTGTTTCCTTTTAGTAAAATTGAATTGACAATCTTTATATATCTTTTTCTTTCTGTCTAAATCTATCCAAACAATCAAAATAGACTTCATGTTAGAAAAAGTGACTTGACCTCTCAGCAGGGCAAGTCAGCTGAGCAATGTCAGCAGGGTAAATGTCAGCAGGTTACGTCTGGTGGAGTCAGCTGAGCTGAGTTCACATCTGGGGTATTTTAGTCAATCAGCCTGTATTTAGTTATGGCGGCTAGGTCTAGGGTTTTGTGACTATAAATACTCATCTGTTGTAACCTAGAATATTTGCAGTGGCGTTAGGAGCAATTGCGTATGCAATTGCAAAGTCTGTAAAATCTCCAGTGATAATATAATCTCCTCGTTTCTGCCCGTGGATTAGTCGGCATATTGCCGGAAATCACGTTAAATCCTGTGTTATTTTTTCTTGTATGATTTATGCTTTCTCGTTTATTCTTGATTATCGCAATCCGTTTCAATCCCTGATCGATCTGTTATAAAAAACTGGTATCAGAGAAAGGTTATCATCAGGGAATCCGAAATCTGTTCGAGTCAGGTTGATTGTCACCAAGGTCGTAATTGACGCTAGGTTCTGGGATCAACATTAACTTTCCGGCGAGATCAAGATGTCTGGGTTAGATGTAGAGATTGATAAATTCACAGGAAGAAACACAATGTCATTGGAGGATGTTAGGGCATCTCTCCATAATCAAGAGCTAAGGCATAATGCAGCTGGCACAGGTACAGACAATCGGGCTGCTCGTTTGGTTGCTAGTAGCAGTTGCAAAAGGAATGCAAATCTAGTCCGAATCTGAATCTGGAGTGTTGACAAGCAGGTGGAGCTTCAGGTCCATACTCAGCTGAGTCTGCAGAACTCAGCTGAGAACAGTCAACACTAATCTGACACTTGGTTGTGCATATGAACCTGAAGAATCAAGAGCTGAATCTGAGTGGAACCAAAATCTGGGGTCGGCTGAGTGAAAGTCGTGATCTAGTACTAGCTGAGTGAAAGTCGGCTGAGTAGGGGAATGTTCAAGTCTGGGAAGTCTGCTGATAAAAGTCAGCTGATTCCATATGTCAGCAGAGTGGCATCTGCAGAATCTGTTGAACATGTCTGTGTTGGTTCTGCATCTGTGTCTGGAAGCCTCAGCTGAGTGAAGTCAGCTAAGCATTTGGTGAACATGTCTGAGTTAGGATCTCATCTGATCTGGGAGATTCTTGTCTGAGGTGGAGTTCTTATCTGGAGTTAAGTCTCATCTGGAGGAGTCTAACCTAAATTCTGTTTTGTTCACATCTGATCAGCTCAGAATCTCAATCTGAATCTGCAATCTGTTTGGTTGAAGTTGAATATGAAGAACTTAGTTGAGTGTCCTCAACTGAGGTGATTACATCTGAATTTGGTAATCACATCTTGTCTGGTGATCAAGTCTGAATCTGTTGATCACATATGTTCTTAACTCAATCAAGTCTGCATCTGTTAACAACAGAGGATCTCATCTGAATCTGGGAGTTTCTCATCTGAAGTTGGTTTCTCATCTGGAGTTCACTCTCATCTGGAGGAATCACATCTGAAGCTGTTAAGTCTGAAGAAAGAGGAGGAATCTGGTACAGTACATCTGACATTGACGAATGCATCTGGTACTGTACATCTGGTTATACATCTGTTTGAACGAGAGTTCAAGTCAAGGTGGAGATTGTTAGAAAAAGTGACTTGACCTCGCAGCAGGGCAAGTCAGCTGAGCAATGCCAGCAGGGTAATGTCAGCAAGGCAAGGCCAGCAGGGCAATGTCAGCAGGGTAAATGTCAGCAAGTTACGTCTGGTGGAGTCAGCTGAGCTGAGTTCACATCTGGGGTATTTTAGTCAATCAGCATGTATTTAGCTATGGCGGCTAGGTCTAGGGTTTTGTGACTATAAATACTCATCTGTTGTAACCTAGAATATTTGCAGTGGCGTCAGGAGCAATTGCGTATGCAATTGCAAAGTCTGTAAAATCTTCAGTGATAATATAATCTCCTCATTTCCGCCCGTGGATTAGTCAGCATATTGCCGGAAACCACGTTAAATCCTGTGTTATTGTTTCTTGTGTGATTTATGCTTTCTCGTTTATTCTTGATTATCGCAATCAGTTTCAATCCCTGATCGATCTGTTATAACACTTTGGAATCCCTCCGTCCCTCTCCTTTCTTTTACATCACCATCTTTCCTTTACCTTTCTTTGCGGGATAAATGTAGTGTTGAGTGCAACGGATTTTCAGTTTATGTGATTGAATGGATTTGAACTCTTTTGCATTGGGGAATTGTTGGGGTTGATGATCATGATTCAATTAGTACAGATTTCGTCTAGTGTTCTTTGATACCTGTAGGGACGTTTTATGTTTTCTTTTGTTTATTGTTACAATTGGATAGTTAGCTTGCTTATTGTAGTCTTTTTGATTGTTTTATCGAGAGTTAATGGGCGTTTCTGGGTGGGGATATGCAAGTGTATTAATTGGAGTTATGATAGTGTAACAAACACACATACACCAAAAAAAAAAAAAAAAGAATTATACTACTAGACTTCCACTGCAATGAGATTGATTATACTCGATGGTGCATGGAACCCTCCTTTGTCCAGGTTGGGGATCTGCTAGTTCTGTTATACTCGGTGGAGTTAGTAACAATCTGTTATATAGATCTTATGTGATTGCTGTGTTGTTTTGAGCCAGGAATGATTTGACCATTAGAGTTATTGTTCTCTTTTCATTTCTTCTTCTAACTCTTATGTTCTTTCTTTCTTGTTCTAATATTTATTCAATATAACATTGAGAAGCTCCTAATTGCCTGACACTAAATCCTCATTTTCATTCTACAGGTTGCATGGCATCCAGCTTTTACATTGGTTAGAGAGTCTATTTTGTATAGGATGCGGCATGGGAGATAAACTTGATGAAGTAGGACCTTCAGAAAAGAGGCCTAATGGGGTTCCCTGGTGGCCTTTAGACTTTGTTGGCAAATTTGGATATGTTTCATTAGATTCTAAAGAAAATGATGAAATCAGTAGGTCATTGCATCAGACAGCATCACAGATTCTTTGGAGCACAGGAATGCTTTCTCAGCCAATCCCAAATGGCTTTTACTCTGTTGTTCCTGTGAGTTCTAGACAACTCAATCATGTTTGATATAAGTATTCTGATTTACACCTGACATGCATTATTGATTGTGGAATAAACGTGTTATATTTTAGTAATTAAAAATCTAATTACAGCTGTTATATTTTGAAATTTGAATTTGAATTTAGAGTGAATCATTTGGTTATTTAGGCCTGCTCCTAATCGTTGACCTTCCTTGTTTAGGATATTTTATTCTTTCCTTACTTAGATAGACACTTTGATAGGTGATTTGATTGCAGATTGCTTGTTGCCCTTATTTTTTAGAGAATTCTGCTGTATAAATTGATGTACTCCATCAATTGTTATTCATTCAAAAAAGAAAATATTTCTTTCTACTTTACTTCAATTTTTTAGATGCTATCAGAGCTATTGATCCATTAGAAACCAAAACTCTCTTCTACTTTGTCTTCTTCAAATCGGAAAAACGTAAATGGCCACAGATGCTGCGTCCTCAATCTCCGAAATTTTTTCCACCCCAGCAAACATGACTAGGGCAGGGTCAGGAGGCATTGAGGGAATTCCGGTGACCGTTTCCGGACATAAACTGAACGGATCAAATTATTTACATTGGTCTAGTTCTCTGAAGATGTTCATCACCGGACGTGGAAAAGATGAACATCTCACAGGAACTAACATTTCACCAAAATTTGATGATCCTAAGTTCAGAAACTGGAATGTTTAAAATAACTTGGTTGTTTCCTGGTTAATTTGGTCAATGACACCCGAAATCAGTATAAAGATTTTCTCAGGTATGAGAGTGCAACTGAAATTCGGAATGCAACCAAAGAAATGTACTCCATGAAGGATAATACATCCGAACTTTATGAGATTGAAGCTTAGCTGCAAGATCTCAAACAAGGTGACTTGAATGTCACCAAATACTTCAATCTCTTGTCACGTTCATGCAACAAATTTTATCCGTCTCACACACGTCCTGGCGTAAGGCGTTTGCTATGCTGTGAGCTTGGTGAGTCAGCATATGCATGAGCCTACTGAAAAAAACCTGAAAGCAGCTTTGAGGATTCTTAGATACTTGAAGGGAACACCCGATCAAGGGTTATACTTCTAGAAAGGCCAAGACAGGGGCTTAGAAGTCTTCAGTGATGCAGACTGGGCAGGGGATCAAACTAACAGAAGATCCACTACAGGATAATGTAGCTTTTTATGGGGCCACCTTGTTACATGGAAAAGTAAAAACATACAGTTATTTCAAGAAGTAGTGCAAAAGCCGAGTTAAGGGCACTTGCCCTAGGAATTTGCAAAGGATTGTGGCTGAAAAAGGGTACTGGAAGACCTGGAGATCTATGTCAGCAAACCTCTTCAGTTACATTGTGACAATCTTTCTGCGTTAAGCATGGCGGAAAATCCGCTTCAACACGATAAGTCAGAACACGTGGATATTGATAGATACATCATTCGGGAGAAGGTTGAAGAAAAGTTGCTCAAGTTTAATTATGTTTCTACAAAGGAGCAATCAGCAGATATCCTGACAAGGCTGTGTCCGTGAAGGTGTTTCAAACACTTATGGTCAAGCTTGGTTGCATGAATATCTACAATCAAGCTTGAAGGGGAGTGTGGAATAAACGTGTTATATTTTACTAATTAAAACAACTAACTGCAGCTGTCATATTTTGAAAATAGAATTTGAATTTAGAGTGAATCATTTGGGTTAATTAGCCCAGCCCTAATTGCTGACCTTCATTGCTTAGGAGATGTTTATTCTTTCCTTACTTTGATAGATTTGATAGGTGATTTGATTGCAGATTTCTTGTTACCCTTTTTAGAGAATTCTGTTGGTATAAATTGATGTGCCAAATCAATTGTTTATTCATTCAAATAAGAAAATATATCTTTCTACTTCAAAATTCTAGATTAATGCTATTCCTGGTTTGCCTAGTCATAATTACAACTATTGATATTATTTATTATATTGTCTTTTGTTGGAATATCGATTAATAATTAATATCTTATTCCCTTATTTATTATTCTCATATTTATGAATTATCTGCTGTGGCTGTTAGAAGTCTGTTTTATTTAAATAAAGATAGGAGAATAAAAGTTAGTTAGACTTTTAAATTACTTTGAGTAGAGATAAGATAAGAGTTGTGTTCTTATCCTACTCCTACTTGCTGCGTGTATTTAAAGAGGATTAACTCAGTGTTAATGCCTCAGATTGGAATAATAAACATCATTTTCCTTTCCTAAATTTCTACATGGTATCAGAGCCATGATCTGTGATCTTGGTCGGCAATGAATTATAGAGCAGCAGCCATGGCAGGAGAGAGGTCAGCTACTTCCTCTGGCGTTATATCCGGTGGTACCGGTACAGAAGGAGCAACAGGGAGTGATGAGAACCCAAATAATTCATCATCATCCCTGTTACTCACATCCCGCAAATTAAATGGAAAAAACTACTTAGAGTGGTCCCAGACCGTTCTGCTAGCAATCGATGGCAGAGGCAAACTTGGTTATCTAACTGGAGAAACCAAGGCCCCGGAAGAGACAGATCCAAAAAGAAGGCAATGGAAATCTGAGAATTCCATGATCAAAGCATGGCTGATAAATGTCATGGAACCCAACATTGCCAGACCCCACATGTTTCTATCCACAACAAAGGACATGTGGGATGCTATAAAAGACATGTACTCCGACGTGGAGAACACCTCCCAGATTTATGACCTCAAAACCGAATCTGGAAGATCAAACAAGATGGCGTAAATGTGATCGATTTCTATAATGAAATAGTCTCTTTATGGCAAGAATCTGACCTCTGTTACAATGAAGCGTGGAGTGCCTCACGCCGACGACTCAAATTCCAAAAAGGGAGGAGAGTGAAAGGGTCTACTCATTTCTTCTTTGGATTGGAGTCGAATGGATGAGGTAAGAGGCGACTGCAGGGAGAAAGCCTTTACCACCTCTGAAGGGAAGTATTTTACAAGTAAGAAGGAAGAGGCTAGAAGAAGAGAGATGGGAAAGCATACTCAAACCACGGAGATGGAGAGAGTTCTGCACTAGCTGTCACCAAAAATGAAGGGAAAACTAGGCCAAAATGTGAGCATTGCAAGAAAATAGGCCACACTAAGGAGACCTGTTGGGACATCCATGGTAAGCCAGCATGGAAAGGAAAGGGAGCAGGAGGACAAAAAGGTGAAGGAGGAAAGGTACATCAGCCTCATCGAAGCTAGATGCAACACACATTCACTCCAGAGCAACCTGGAGCAATTGAAGGCACTCCAAACATCCAAACTCCCACACCAAACTCGCTTCCTTTGTAGGCTCGTGTAATATAGCCCTTCTTACTTCCAAACAAGGGACATCCTGGATTGTAGATTCAGGATGTACAGATCACATGACTAGCATATCAGAAATTTTTTCCACTTATGTACCCCTTTCTGGAAATCAAAAAATTAGACTAGCAGATGGATCCTTAACACCCATTGCAGGCAAAGGATCCTTAACACCCATTGCAGGCAAAGGATCCATCCCTATCACACCACACATAACACTTAAAAATGCCCTTCATGTACCTAAACTTGCCTGCAATTTGTTATCTGTCAAAAAACTAACCATGGACAGAGATTGCACTGCTGTTTTCTCTAAAGATGATTGTGTGTTTCAGGACAGGGACTCCAAGAGGATGATTGGCAGATCTAAGAGTGTGGAAGGACTATATGTTTTGGATCAAGAACCCTGTTTAGATCATTTTCCTACTTTAAAGAGTCAATGTAATTCTGTTTCAAGTGTGAATCACAATAAGATCCTCCTCTGGCACGCCAGATTAGGACACCCTAGTTTACCTTATATGAAAAAATTGTGTCCTCAGTTATTTATTAATAAAAGCATTACTTCTTTGAATTGTGAAACTTGTGAATTTGCTAAATTTGCCAGAAAACCCTATCCCAGTCAACCCTATAAACCATCTGCACCATTTTACATGATTCATAGTGACATTTGGGGACCATCTAGGGCCTCCTAAGTAACAAAAGATGGTTTATATCTTTCATTGATGATCACACTAGAACAACTTGGATCCACCTGTTAAAGGAAAAATCAGAAGCTGAAAAAGCGTTTAAAAACTTTTATCACTTTGTTAAAAATCGGCCCAAACACGATAAAGATATTTAGAAGTGATAATGGACCTGAGTACTTCAACTCAATTACAGGAAACTTTTTGAGGCAACTGGCATTGTTCATCAAAGCTCATGTGTGAAAACACCCCAACAAAATGGGGTGGCTGAAAGAAAGAACAGGCATGTCCTGGACATAACCAGGGCTTTGATGATCAATGCTCAATGCCCTAAATACCTATGGGGGGAAGCTGTTTTAATTGCTACTTATTTAATAAACAGAATGCCCTCAAAAATTCTGAGTTTTCAAACTCCCCTCAGCAAGTTTAAATCAATTTTCAAAGATGATAAACTGTTTTGTGATCTGCCCCTTAGAGTGTTTGGCTGTGTAGGGTTCATTCATCAGAACACTGGCAACAAGTTAGACCTCAGGGCCGGGAAGTGTGTTTTCTAGGATATTCTCGCCACAAAAAGGGCTACAAATTCTTTGATCCTATAGGAAAGAAAATGTATGTGACCATGATGCCACCTTCTATGAACACTACCTTTTTTCTCACAAAAACAAAGATCACTCTCAAAACACTACCCTAGATATGATCCCGATCCTAAAATGTGTCTAAACCTAGGGCCAACAACTAGTGATCAAAATGAAACAGAACAGAATGAGAGTGGAAATCACGAAAGGAAGACAATCCACACTCTAACACCATTGACACTTTTAAAGGAAAAGTGTATCAAAGAAGGAAAAAGATCCAACGCAGACAACTTACACACTCTCGATGCCAATGCGAATCTTGTACAAACCACAAACGAGACACGAATCCAAGAGAAAGCGAGAGTGCGATTCTGATCATGATGAGACATCGACAGCTGACCAACCCATTGCCATAAGAAAGCGAACCGAAAAATGTGCCAAATATAACAAACCTACCTATCCCATGTCCAACCATATATCTTATGACCACCTCTCCCGAAATACCAGGCCTTCATCTCACTACCCAAACAACCCAAATTCCTAAAACCATTCAAGATGCTCTAAGTGTTCTGAGTGGAAGGGTGTTTGCTCTGGAAGAAATGAGAGCCTGGAAAAGAATCACACATGGGAATTGGTGGAACCGCCTAAGAAACGAAAAAACAGTGGGATGTAAGTGGGTTTTTACAAAGAAATACAACTCGACGATGGGTCCATGCAGAGGCACAAGGCAAGGCTAGTGGCCAGGGGTTCTCTCAAACTCATGGGATTGACTTTATTGAGACTTTCTCACCAAGGCAAAATTAAACACCATTAGGATCATCTTGTCGATTCAGATCAACTTGGATTGGCCCTGACACAACTTGATGTGAAGAATGCCTTCCTACACGGCAACCTAAAAGAGGAGATTTACATGGAAAAACCACCAGGATTTAAAGACAAGTTCAAAGGGAAAGTGTGCAGGCTAAAAAAGTCCTTATATGGGCTCAAACAAAGCCCTAGAGCTTGGTTTGAACGTTTTATGCAGGTTTTAAAACAGAATGGTTTTTCCCAAGGCCACTCTGACCACACACTGTTTGTAAAACAGTCAACCTTAGGAAAACTGACTGTTATCATAGTCTATGTGGATGATATAGTACTTACAGGTGATGATGTGGAAGAGGCTGCAAGGGTAAAACATAAACTTGCAAGTGAATTTGAGATGAAGGACCTAGGGCCCTTGAGGTACTTCCTGGGAATGGAAGTTGCGAGATCAAAGGAAGGGTTGATGGTTTCACAGAGAAAATACACTCTGGATCTGTTGGAAGAAACTGGAATGACTGATGCAAAGCCAGTCAGCACTCCAATGGAGTTCAATTTGAAGTTAGGGGAAGATAATGGTGAAGCTCCAGTAAACATAGAAAGATTTCAGAGACTGGTGAGAAGACTGATATATTTGTCCCACACCAGACCTGATATTGCATATGCTGTGAGCTCCATCAGTCAGTACATGCATTCTCCAACTCAGAAGCATCTTGATGCAGCTCACAGGATACTTAAGTTCCTAAAAGATGCACCAGGAAAGAGACTGCACTTCAAAAAGACAGATAACAGGGGAATAGAAGCCTACACAGATGCTGATTGGGGAAGCTGTGTAAAAGATAGAAGGTCTGTGACAGGGTACTGTACCTTTGTGTGGGGCAACCTAGTTACCTGGAGGAGTAAGAAACAAAATGTGGTTTCAAGAAGTAGCTCTGAATCTGAACTTAGGGCTATGGCCCAAGGGATATGTGAGGAAATATGGATTAAAAGGGTTCTACAAGATTTGAAGGTTCCTTGTAGTCTTCCTATGAAATTATTCTGTGATAACAAAGGAGCAATTGACATTGTGAATGAACCTGTACAACATGACGGGACAAAACATGTCGATATTGACAGGCACTTTGTGAAAGAAAAGATGGAAGAAGGCACTCTCTGCATACCATTTGTTCCCTCCCAAACAAACAAAGAGATGGCTTAACAACAAGGCTTTGGTTGGCTGATTCTTCAATTAGTTAATAAGTTATTTTGTGAGAGGTTTATATTGTCAAGAAATTTCTGTAAGCTGGTAGTGAACTATATCTATTTTTAGAGTATCAATTTTTTTTGGTAAAGTTCACTTAAGAGAAAAAGAAGATCAATAAAAGCCTTGTCGTGGATGTAAAGTAAACATCTCTTAATTATCTTGGCTGTCTTTCTATTTGCAGAAAATATGACTGTGTCAACTGGTCTTAGTGTGAATACACCCCTGCCACCCTTCTAAAAATAATAATTTATTTATCGATGATTTTTGTTAACTCTATTTTTGTTTATTTGTAGGAGAAAAGGCTTAAGGAACTCTTTGAAGACATTCCCTCTATGGATGAACTTCTTGCTTTGGAGCTTGAGGGAGTAAGAGCTGATGTCATACTTGTTGATGTAGAAAGAGATAAAAAGCTTTCTAAGCTAAAGCAACTCACTGTTGCCTTGGTTAAAGGTTTAAATTCAAATCCTGCATCAATGATAAAAAAAATAGCGGGATTGGTAAGTATATACCAGTTTCATATCCGAGCAATCTATTACCATTAAATTGTCTTTTAATGCGTATGATGCAATTCTTGATCCCTGGATCACTATTATCCTTTTATTAAAATCTTGTCCCCATTCTACATTTCTCCTTCAAGAATCGAATATATGGTACTTTTTCCATTACATCATGGTTTAGGCTTGCCGCTGGGCCTGATTCTTGAGATTTAGCCTGATGAAAGCCCCTAACTTCTAGAAAAAGGCTTAAGTGATTAGATTGAATGCCCTCTTTCTGCAATGTAGTAGAATATGGGATTTTTTGTTTGTCTTTTCCAACTAATTCAATGGTTACACATTTTCATTTATGCTTTTGGAAATGGAAAAAGTCTCTATTGTGAAAGGAAAGCCTTTTATTGTTACCATTACTTCCTTGACATGAATAATTCGGGTGCTAACCGTTCCCTCATTCTAATGCTTAGCAATGAATAAAAATATTGGCAGGGTCGAAACTCCATATATTTCATTATCTCTCTTAGTATGCCAGTTTGTTTGCACCTCAGTTTGGATGTACACATGTTTTATTCTGAAATACCCTCCACAAGGAATTTCATGGAGCCGTTGGATATCCTAGTGTTTGCGTTGGTATTAAGTATCCTCTTTTTGCTTGTGTTGAGTTTTAAATTAAAGTTTAAATTTTATTAGTATTTTGTTATCCGTTGCTACTGATTGCATGCCATCTTGTCTTGAGTTGTTGCCTGGATGCCAGGATGGATGTCACAGTTAAAAGATCTTTCTTTTTCCTTTCTATGCTCTATTCATTTTCAACTTTAATGACTAATTGTACAGGTTTCTGATTGCTATAAACGACCAAATTCGGAACTGAGTCCTGCAAAAGCGCTGCTTGAGGGTGCTTATCATAGTGAGACAGGAGTCCAAATGCTAGGCCAAATAAAACAAGGTTCATGCCGCCCTCGAGCAATTTTATTTAAAGTTCTTGCCGATACAGTTGGTCTTGAAAGTAGGCTAATCATGGTAAGATTTAGCAAAGTTATATAGCATAATTACGTGCTTCATGTATTAGATTATGAATGTTTGATATATTTTTTAAATAAGTTCTTTTAGGGATGTCTAGTTTTGTTAGTCATGAGATGTAAACTTTGTTCAGGGCTTGCCTGCTGAAGGAAATTTTGAGTGTGTTGATTCACATAAGCATATGTCTGTGTTGGTTGTATTGAATTCTGTGGAGCTTCTAGTAGATCTTATGCGGTTTCCTGGCCAGCTCCGACCTTTATCGACCAAGGCCCTTGTTATGGCTCATGTTTCCTCTGCTGGGGAAAGCGATTCTGCTGAGAATGATTCCTGTGATTCTCCTCTAGAGGCAAATAGTCCTCTTTGTGGGTTCTCAGAAAAAGCTGATCAAGAGAGGTTAGAAGTAAATCTGTTTCTACTGTTTTATTTACCTTATCTTGTGTCAAATCATCGGCGCCCTTTTTAATGGTGACAAGATTATGTTCAAAATGTTCTTCATAGGTAATTGAGTTTTGTTAAGTGAAAATTATTTGTTGTATCCCTCAAATGGATTGTGTATAACAGATTTCGTCCAAAGTGCAGTTCTGAGAAGAATGATAGCCTCCAGTATCAGAGGAGATTAGCTTCTTTAAATGTGGTCGGACCTTCTCTGAGGAATAAGATTTTCAGGTCTAATACATTTGTAGACAGGAAATTGAGGTATTCTTTCTTACTCATTGGGTAGCATTTACTTTTCCAATTTTTATTTGGATAGCTTATAGTTGTAATTCTTGGTTGTTTTTATTTTATAGCAGCTCATATCACAGTGAACCCAATATTGCTAATAATTCTTGGCGAAGAAGCAGGAGAGAAATCATTGCTGAACAGAGGACTGCAAGTTCAAGGTTATGTTCACAAATCACTATTTTCATTGTAGTTAATGATTGTTTTAGATCATGTATATACCAAAGCAGTCATGTTCGTAAACGGTGTTTAAAATTAAAAGTTCATGGTCGTAACGATGTTTAAAATTAAAAACGATGCTTTCGTTTAGATTCTTTTCCCTAGTTTGGGGTCTTAATGGTCATCCCCAATAGTTACAGCTTTTATTCAACTGAATTGATGTATGGATCCTCTAAAAACAATTGATGTATGAAATAAATTTGCAAGAGTATGTAAAAGGAATTTGTTTTTTTTCTGCTTGTGTGTGTGTGTGGGGGAGGGGGAGGGGTTGGGCAACATGTTTGAGTCAAGAACTCTGTAATAAAATTTGAAATAACTGAATACTGAGACTAAATTGGGTACTAGCTGATCCAACTTTGATTGCAGTTGCTGTCGGTATTTCCCCGACATGAGTTTCAGCTTGAATTGGATGCTTAATTATTGCTTTATTGTTTGTGCCAGTCAGCAAACTTGTTTTACACTGGGATTGGTATCAGCAAACTTTTTTAACACTTGTTTTTTTGGATGTTCCAGTCCTGAGCACCCCTCAGCTCAAGCACGGGGAAGATCTATGCTTAGTGGCGATAACAAGACATTCAGAGATTTTTCTGATGACATTGCTACTTCCAGGTGCCTTGTGCAAATTTTCACATTCGCCTGTTTCGGTTCATGTGTTTTCAAAATCCATTATATGGATGTACTTAGCATCAGAACCTCCCCCCCCCCTACCCACCCACCCACACACACACAAATATAATGAGCTTACAAATTCATTGCACGTGGATGAACTCTAAAAGATTGCCTAAAATGCATGGCAATCCTGAATTTTTGCAACAATGTCTTGTGATTAATTTCTATAACGGAGGGAGGGAGCACGCATGTGCTTGTTTGTGTTTTTTAATTTTCTGTCTTTTGCGTGGCAGTGCACGTTGATACATTACCATCCCACCTAAAAGCTTAAGGTGTTAAGGATAAGAATAGTATATGTTGAAATGTTGTCATTAATTTATCTTTTAATCTTGTTTATCTCTCTATTTAGCTACCTCATTAGCTAGATTTCCCTCTAATTTAGTTCTGGATCTATTTAGCACATTTTACTGTTCCTAGCCCTTGCCAATCAGCAACTTGAATTTACTAGCCGTTGCCACATTTTATCTCTTATAAAGTGTATTGCTCTACTTATCTTACCCAATAAGGTTTTCTATTAAGAATTTCTCCTTTCTCTTTCTTCTACACTAACTCTGAACTTTACATGGTATCAGAGCCTTGATTTAAAAAATCTCCAGTCAAAATCTCTTAAATGGCAACTGAGCAATCTTCAGAAGTTAACTCAAGGGAAGAAGCCAACACAAAAAGCTTCTTCCTGGAACACTGAACCCTCTAATGCCATTCTCCAGTCACAAGCTCAATGGTCCAGGTCATTTAGACTCTTCATTACTTGTAGAGGTAAAGACTGGAGAGAACAAAGCACCTAAAGGCTGATGCACCCTCCTATAAAAATGGAGGGTAGAAAACAGCCTTGTTATGTCCATCCTTCTATGGTCCATAAATCCTGCTACTACAGAGAACTTCATTCTCTATGACACTGCAGAAGAAATTCGGTCTGCAACTATTGAGTTGTACTCTCAGAAAGACAACACCTCTAGACTTTAGGAAATTTAATCACGACTGCTAGACATGAGACAATGGGAGATGTCAGTAACTGACTTCTACAACCTCTTGTCAAGATCTTGGCAGCAACTTGATAATTTTGAAAGTATCACCCGGCAATCCATTGAAGATGCCAAAGTCTACAAAACTCTGAAAGATCAGAAAAGGATCTTCAAGTTTCTGATGGGTTTAAATCCCAATCTTGATGATGTAAGAGGGAGGGTTTTAAGCATAAAACCCCTTCCTTCTATAAAACTCTTTGTTGAGATCAAGCATGATAGCATAAGGAAACTTATGATGAGTGGGAACTCTAATCCCTTCTCATCCACTGAAAGTAATGTTCTATTCACTAAGAACACCATTGATCAATCTTAGAAACCTAACGGGACTAGATCTTGGTTTGACTGTAAGAGAACAAGGCACACTAAAGACACTTGTTAGAAAATCCATGGCAAACCTGCCAACTAGAAACCTTCCAGACAGAATCACATACCTGAGCTCTGGCAGATTAGCCAATGTTGAGGAACAGAAGTCTGAAAGTAAATTCAGCAAAGAGCAGATTGAAGACATTAAGAGGCTTTTATCTGCTCAACACTCTCAGACAATTGCTCCTCAAGGCAAAGTCTCCATGGCAATTACATGTTTGTGCTTCAATGCCTATTCTGGCAGTCAAATTCTAAAGAATATTTGGATTGTTGACTCAGGGGCTTCCGGTCATATGACTGGAAACCCTGACATATTTGTCAAACTCTTGAAATGTAAACATCCTCACAATGTCAAGATTGCTGATGGATCTATCTCTCAAGTTTCTGGAACTGGAAACATTCATCTGAATGAAAACATCACTTTAAAAGATGTCCTTTATGTCCCTAACTTAGAATGCAACTTATTGTCTGTTAGTAGATTCATAAATGACTAAATGCTCATTGATTTTTCATACTAATAGGTGTAAGTTTCAGGATTTGAGTTCAATGGAGGAGATTGGCAGTGCTGAGATTCAATCTGGATTGTTTATCTTCAAGACTCCTTTTTCCAACACTTGTTTTGATGATATTCCTAGATGTCTTTCTATTAAAAGTCAGAATAGTCCATCTTGTAATGATATCATTCTTCTGCATAATAGATTATGACATCCTAAATTTATGTATTTGAATAAATTATATCCTATTATGTTTAAAGGAATAAATGTTGATTCTCTTCATTGCGAAATTTGTCGATTCTCTAAACATATCAGATTTATTTTTCATCAGATACACCTAACATAGGCATGTGCGATCATCTGTAAAGGTTACAAACCATCTACTTCCAGTTAGGTTTGTAATCCTAGATTGCCTCCACACATGAACAAGGGTAAATGGTGAAGATTCTCTATAAGGTTTAGCTCTAAACGGAGAACGAGTTTGCTCTAGCAAGCTCACAAATTTGACATTGAAATAATTCAGGTTTCTTGCTTACATTTAGACGAGGAAATAACTTTTGTAAATAAAAGAAACTAGGGTGTCCTAGTCTATAATGCAACAGAATTATTTCCTCTTCAATTTTTGAAACTCTATCAATACAAAAAACAACATCATCACGAGTTTCAAGAAGATATAGCCCCTCACTCTTTTTAGCACTGTCAATCTTCAATTCTGACCCAGTTCCTGGAAGATACAATGAGAAGAGAAAATTAGCAATGCAGTTGTTTTTCTGTGGAATTGACTCACAGAAAACAGGTTGACAGCAAGATTTGGAACATGTAAGACAGTCCAAAACCAATTTTTCAGAGAGTTTGACAGTTCCTTGTCCAGCAACAATGGACAAGGTTCCATCTGCAACTTTTACCTTGTGGACCAGAGGAAGGATTATAAGTAGAGAAAGCTTTAAAGTAACCTGTCATGTGACTGCTAGCAACAGAGTCAACAATCCATGAGGTGCTACCTTCATGTATTGTCTGTTCAGAAGATACATTGTAGGCAGGGGCAGCTTTGTCATTGTTCAACAAGTGTCTAAGAACATCAATCTGTTCTTTAATGAAGGGCATAGACTAGAGTCTTCAACAGCAGTATTAGCATGTTTCTGATCTCCCCATTGACTGTTTTGTTTTGTTTTTTTGTTTTGCCCTTTGTAACCTCCTCCAGTAGGCTTCCCATGAAGAACCCAACAATTATCCTTGATGTGGCCCTTTCTTTTGCAACGGTCACACCATTGAGACGCCTTTTGATCATTCCTTTTTGGGTAGTTCTTCTGAGTATTCCCAGAAAAGGCAGTCTGAATTGATAGAGCAGACTGTTCAGTTTGGGGATTTTGAGAGCCAACCATTGTTCCCCTCCTTCTCCTTTCTAATGGTTGCAAAGGCCTCTTGGACAGTAGGAAGAGGAACAAGAGGCAAGATCCTTTCCTTCGCAGATTCATAACTGGGATTTAGACCTCCCAGAAATTCAAATACCCCTTCTCTTTCCACAAGTTTCTGGAAATTCTTGGTATCTCCTACACAATCCCAGCTGTTGGCCGAAAGTTGATCATATTCTTGCCAAAGAGCTTTTATGGAGTTAAAATACTTAGTGACATCTAGAGAACCTTGTTTTAGATCTCTTAGCTTGCTCTTTACACCAAAGGCTTGAGCAAAGTTGCCTTGGTCAGAATAGGTTGCTGCAACAACATCCCATATATCTTTGGCAGTTGGGTAGAACAAATGAGTTTGCCCAATCTCTGGCTCCGTAGAGTTTATGAGCCAGGTCATCACTGTAGCATTCTCAGTTTCCCATGCCAGAAACGCATCTGCTTCAGTAGCAGCAGGAGCTTTGATTTTTCCATTTAGATGCCCCATTTTGCCTCTCCCAATAATTTACATACACATTGATTGAGCCCACTGAAGGTGGTTTGTACCATTCAGTTTCGTTGAGGTAATTTGGAGGGTTGGGTTATCAGAACCTCCTCCAGAGGGTTTTCTGATTTGAAATTTCACTGGTTGATGAGAAAGACATTTTTGGGTAGAAGAAGATGAAAGGTCAACCTGAGACTTGAAAGTATTTTTCAAGATGCTCTGAATTCTGATACCATGTTGTTTTAAATGGCAGAAATTATAAATCTTCTTATTAAAACAATGAGGCTAAGCTCAGAATATATAGATTACAGAAGTACCACCAACGGTAATAAAGCATTAAATGCAGCAACCTTACACTAAACTACTTCTTGGGATAGCTAATGACTTATTAGCTTGTCTCCTAATGATTAAAAAACAGTTGTAACAGCTAGCAGAATAATAAATGCAATAAACGACATATATTAAGATATTATGTCAAATAGTAAATGTAATATTATGTAATATCCACCAATAATCAGTGGCCCTAATTGTGCGTGAGCTAATTTGGACAAAAAAAGTACTGTCTGAACTTAAATGTGCACCTACTGGACCTATGATACCCTTTTGTGACAGGAAGGAAACCATCAATATTGCTAATTGTTGAACTACCATCTCTCCCAAACACTTAAGCTGATGGGGAGGTAGATACTTCAACACGCCCCCACAAGTGTGGGGGCCCAACACTTGACTTTTTTTTTTTGGAAACTGTGTTTGGAGCAGAGTTTGAACTGAGGATCTCGTGCTCTGATACCATGTTGAACTACCATCTCTCCCAAAAGCTTAAGATGATGGGGAGGTAGATAATTAACATTTTTATATACTTCAACACTAATAATCCGGTTCAACATGATAGAATCAAGCATATTGAGATCGACAAGCATTTTATTAAAGAAAACTAGACGTGGGGATCATCTGTTTAAAATATGTTCCAACTACTTAGCAAGATGCCAATATTTTAACCAAAAGTCTATCTAGGCCTATGTTTCAGTTTTTTACATGCAAGCTAGGTTTGTTTGATATTCACAAACCAGCTTGAGATGGAGTGTTTAATTAATGTGTTTTACAGCTAGTGAAGTTGTTTGTATTTCCAGCTGTAATTGTGGTACAATAGATGAATTGGATAGTTTGTTAGTTTGTTTCGAAGTTGTTAGAATCCCATGGAATTAGAGGAACTCAGTTTTGCTGTATAAGAGGCATTAAACCTCCTGATTAATACAAGAAATATAATTTCTCTCATTTCTACTGCGTTTAATATCTACAACCATGCTTGAGGAGAGTGTGCGAATATACAGTTGTTATTTATTCAAGTCATGTAATATTTGATAGTTGTTTATGTTACGTAGCTTTATTTTATTCCCTTGTGCAACTCTTTATTATTTCGGCTACTAGCTGTTAGGAGTAATGTTGTTGGTTAGAAGGCTGTCTATTACAACTTCCCTGTATTTATTAGTCTGTTTTCTTGTCTGTTTTTTTCAATTAGTTCTAATTTAAACCAAGTCTTACTTTGTCCCAAAATATAAGTCCATTTAGACTTTTCACACGGATTAAGAAAGCGGCCAAGTGTCATTAATGTTAATGATAAAAGTCTAGAATACCCTTTGACGCTCACTAATGTAACAGTTGTAAAGTAGTGAAAAAGTAGGTGAAAGTATAATAAATTAGGGGTATAAGGAAGAAAATTGTAATAAATGCTCCATTGGTATTCTAAATGGACATATATTATGTGTTGGAAGTTGGGGCTATTTTAGACCTTTTACTATTGTGAGCCGTCTTATAAGGTCTGTTTATTATTATTATTATTGTGAGCCGTATTCTAAATGGACCTTTTCCTGTTATTATTATTATTATTGTGAGCCGTCTTATAAGGCCTGCTTATGTTTATTAAGGTAGGGTTTCTAGAAAGAATAAAAAGGCTGCGGGCTTTTTTACTTGGTGGATAAGTTTCTAGGTTTTAGGAGAATTAGGGCTTCCTATGATTGTATTAATAAGTGGGCACTTTGCCGTTAATGAAAATAAGAATAATGAGTTTTACGTGTTTACTCTTTTACAACATGGTATCGTAGATAGGTTCCATAAAACACTAGTTATTAAAAACCGTTTTCCGAGATGAACTACCGAGCGGCGCTTCACCGGAGAGGCGACTAGCACCGCACTTCGCTAACACAGGATCCGGAGCAAACACTGGGGAGAAGATGGAAACACACCAATTCCTCTTCTAACCTACCGGTATCACACGTGGTGAATGGCAAGAACTACTTGGAATGGTCCTGCACCGTCAAACTAGTGATTGATGGCGAGGAAAGTTAGGGTTCTTGACCGGAGCAAGCAAGGAACCAAAGAACAAATGACCCAAGACTTACAACCTGGAAGTCAAAAACTCTATGGTCAAGGCATGGTGATAAATTCCATGGAGCCACCCATTGCCGCACCGCGTATGTTCCTATCCACCGCTAAGGACATGTGGATGATCTTTGTAAAGAGATGTACTCGACTTGGAGAACTCTTCACGGATCTATGACCTAAAGACAAGACTTTGGAACCTAAAGCGTGAATCCAGGGACGCCACCACTTACTACAATGATATTGTAACCCTTTGGCAGGAATTGGACATTTGTTATGATGACACTTGGGACTGCCCTGGTGACATTACAAAATTCCAAAAAAGGGAGGAGAATGAAAGAGTTTATTCTTTTTTGGCAGGCCTTAATCAAGTGTTGGATGAAGTAAGGGGGAGGATCCTTGGGAGAACGCCTCTGCCCTCTCTCAGAGAAACCTTCTCAGAAGTCAGAAGAGAGGAATCAAGGAGAAAGGTGATGTACAAGTCTGGTCAAACAGATATAGAGAGCTCTGCATTAGCTGCCAGCAAGGGAACAGATGACAAAAGGAGGGCTGAAAAACAGAAATTGAAGTGTGAACATTGCAAAAAGATTGGTCACACAAAGGATACTTGCTGGGAGATCCATGGGAGGCCGAATGGGAGGAATAAGGGCACTCGCTTTGAAATCGAGAAACAAGCAAGGGCCAACCAAGTTTCTTCAGATCTGGTGCACTCATCTCCATCAGGATCTATTCCACTCTCTCAGAACAATTAGAGAAACTCAGTAAGATGTTGGCTACACAACTTTCCTTAAATCCTAAACCAAACTGCTCTTGGTCGAATCGTATTTTTCTCACTCGCCTATGTAGAGTCGATCACCAAATACAAAGTGGATAGTTGACTCGGGAGCAACTGACCACATGACTGGCTCCTCTGACCTTTTTAAAAACTACCTTCCCTGTGCAGGAAATCAAAAGGTTAGACTTGCAGATGGATCTCTCTCAGCTATTGCTGGGAAAGGATCCCTCCAAATCAATCCAAATCTAATCCTCAATGATGTCCTTCATGTTCCAAACCTGTCATGCAATCTTTTATCTATATGTAAATTAACTTCTGAACAGAGCTGTATTGTTGTGTTTTCTAAGATTGGGTGTGTGTTTCGGGAGGCAATCTTGGGGAAGATGATTGGCAGGTCTAAACTCATTGAGGAGCATTATATACTGAATCAGGAGGTTCTCTCAGATAAGGGCTCTCTACTGAAGGGGTGCTATCTCACAGATTCCTTAGTTAATCATAATAAGAGTGAAAATAAAGTTATTGTAATGCATAGAAGGCTAGGTCACCCCAGTTTTTCTTATATGCAAAAGCTATTTCCTGAACTTTTTTTGAATAATAAAAGTACATCTTTTCATTGTGATGTTTGTATTCTTGCAAAACAGAGTAGGAGTGTGTACCATACTCACCCTTATGTCCCGTCAAACCCTTTCACCATGGTCCACAGTGATGTATGGGGGCCATCTAGGGTTACCACATTAAATGGGAAAAGGTGGTTCATCACTCTAATTGATGATCACACAAGACTAACATGGGGTTACCTCATGAAAGATAAATCTGAAGTAGAAACTGTTTTCAAACAATTTTATGAAATGGTAAAACACAGTTTCACACTCAAATCCAAATTTTAAGAAGTGACAATGCCACAGAGTATTTTAACCAATACTTAGGTGGTTATCTCATTGAGAAAGGAGTTGTGCACCAAAGTTCTTGTGTAAAAACCCCACAACAAAATGGGGTAGCAGAACGCAAGAATAGACACCTTCTTGAAGTGGCTAGATGTTTGTTACTCTCCTCAAAATGCCCTAAAACATTCTGGGGAGAGGCAGTACTGACAGCTACACATTTAATCAATAGGGTACCTTCCAAGGTTCTTGGGTATAAGACACCCCTAAGTGTGTTTCAAACATGTTTTCCAAAAACCAGGTTGGTTAACAATCTGCCATTAAAAGTTTTTGGGTGCATTGCATATACACATATGTATAATCAAGGGAAATTGGATCCTAGATCAAAGAAGTGTTGTTTCATTGGGTATTCACCAACCCAGAAAGGTTACAAGTGTTTTGATTATGAAACAAAACGGTTCGTAGTCACTATGGATGTGACCTTCCTTGAAAACACCATGTACTTTGATCCTAGTCAATTTCAGGGGGAGTCCTATACGAGAAGTGAAAGTGAAAATGAGAGGTTAACCTACGATTTTTTAAACCTAGATCTTAGGGTTAATAGTGACTATGACTCTGATAATAAGGGAATCTGTGATGATGGCGGCCAAGGTGGGACATGCAACAATAACCAGGTTCATGTGCCTACAACTGGTAAAACTCTTCAGTTTCATGAGAAAACCTATGTGAGGAAGTATCCTAAGAAGGTAGCTAAGCCACCTAGTGAGCCTGGACCTGAACATGAGTCAACCTATGAGGTGGTTCCTGAACCAACCAACCAGATTAGATCGATAACAAGATGCAGTCCAAACCTTTGCACCTGATTCACCTAATTCTGAGAGTTCAGAATCTGACTCTCAAGTTTCTGACAGCCCTAAACCCAAACAAGCAAAAAACCTCATAACAGACCAAGAACATTTACTCCTTGATGTCCCCATTGCCATCAAAAAACAACCGAGACAATGTACCCAACACCCCATCTCAAAATACCTATCATATGCCAAATTGTCACCCTCCTATAAAGCTTTCACATCAGCCCTGTCATCCACTACCATACCTAAAGACATACAAGAAGCTCTTTGGGTTCCTGAGTGGAGAGAAGCAGTCTTGGAAGAGATGAGAGCATTGAAGAAGAATGGGACTTGGGAGGTGGTGGCCTTGCCAAGGGGGAGCAAAACAGTAGGGTGTAAATGGGTGTTTGTGGTTAAGTATAATTCTGATGGGAGTGTTCAGAGACACAAGGCTAGGTTGGTAGCTAGGGGTTTTTCACAAACCTATGGTCTGGATTATTCAGAGACTTTTTCCCCTGTAGCTAAGTTGAATACTATCAGGGTGTTACTGTCTGTGGCTGTTAATCTGGATTGGCCCCTCACTCAATTGGATGTAAAAAATGCTTTCCTTAATGGGGAATTAAAAGAAGAAATTTACATGGATCCTCCACCGGGGTTCACAGATCGGTTTGGAGGGGGAGTGTGCAGGCTGAAGAGGTCGTTGTATGGGCTAAAAAAAGCCCTAGGGCATGGTTTGAGAGGTTTATGAAGTTTGTGAAGAGTTTGGGCTTCACCCAGGGAAGATCAGATCATACCCTGTTCACAAAGAGTTCTGGTGAAGGGAGAGTAACTGTCTTGATTGTGTATGTTGTTGACATCATTTTGACTGGAAATGATGTGAAGGAAGCAACTCAGGTAAAGCAGCAACTGGCCTTAGAGTTTGAGATCAAAGATCTTGGCCCTTTGAGGCATTTTCTTGGAATGGAGGTAGCTAGATCATCTGATGGACTGGTTTTGACACAAAGAAAGTACACCTTGGACCTACTTAAAGAAGTAGGCCTAGAAGGGTGTAGACCTGCAGGCACTCCAATGGAGTGCAACCTGAAGCTGGGAAGTGCAAATGGTGAACCAGTAGATATGATGATGTATCAGAAGTTGGTGGGAAAGCTGATTTATTTGGCTCATACTAGGCCTGATGTAGCCTATGCTGTGAGCTCTGTGAGCCAATTTATGCATTCCCCAAATGAAATACATTTGGAGGCAGTTAGGAGGATGCTCAGGTACTTGAAATCCACACCAGGAAGGGGGCTGCACTTTAAGAAAACAGACATGAGAGATGTGTCGGTCTTCACAGATCTTGACCGGGTTCTTGTACAAAAGACAGAGGTCCATAATCGCTATTGTACCCATGTGTGGGAAACACGTAACTTGGAGGAGCAAGAAGCGTGATGTGGTGTCTAAGTAGTCTTTGCCGAGCTTAGAGTCGTGGCACAAGGAATTTGTGAGGGATCTCGGTTAAAGAAAGTGATGGAAGATATTGGGGTGATGTAACTCTTCCCGTCAAATCAGATTGTGACAACAAGGTCGCAATCAACATTGCAAATGAGCCTGTGGAGCATGACAGACAAAGCATGTGGAGATTGATAGGCATTTTATAAAGGAAAAATTGGGGAGTGGTCGGGTTCGCA
Source organism: Gentiana macrophylla (assembly GCA_026214975.1). NCBI lineage: Eukaryota > Viridiplantae > Streptophyta > Magnoliopsida > Gentianales > Gentianaceae > Gentiana > Gentiana macrophylla. The sequence goes on along the minus strand of CM047808.1, from coordinate 104,150,905 downwards.
TTCCGTTCCTACCTCTCACAAGCAGTGCAGATGGTCCGACTAAAGCTTTGGGGAAGACTGATTTTGAAGGCTTTGTGAGCAAGTTGGGCTTGATCAACATCTTCACTCCAACTTGAGGGGGAGTGTTAGAAGTTGGGGCTATTTTAGACCTTTTACTATTTCCTGTTATTATTATTATTATTGTGAGCCGTCTTATAAGGCCTGTTTATGTTTATTAAGGTAGGGTTTCTAGAAAGAATAAAAAGGCTGCGGGCTTTTTTACTTGGTGGATAAGTTTCCTAGGTTTTAGGAGAATTAGGGCTTCCTATGATTGTATTAATAAGTGGCTGCTGCTGTTAATGAAAATAAGAATAACAGTTTTCTGTGTTTACTCTTTTACAACATTATGGGACAAATCTAAAAGGCTAAACGGATCTATATTTTGGGACGGAGGTAATACAAATTAATAGAAGAGTTATTCTCTCAACTCTTTTCCTCTCTTAAACTCTTCACTATTATATATTATAGTACAATTGATAATTTTACTGATGCTTGTTTCAAATCTCTCCACAGATCAGAAGGGGCTTCAGCTTCAGAAACATGTAGAATAAGAAGAAGAAGCATCAGTATGATTCCTGAAATTGGTGATGATATTGCTAGGTTAAAATAGCTCAACTTAATCTTTTCTTGGTTTTACTATTGTCATTGCTAGGTCATCATCATGGTTTCTATTCTCTTCTAGTGGGCATTGTGTTTTCGGAGCCATCATTAATATTCCTTTTGATTTTAGAGCGATTTAATTTATTTTTGTCTTTAAAAAATATAGTAAAGTTCCTTGGAAATATTACTAATTTGACAACAACAGCTTAGAGAGAACACCTTTTATTTTCCGCTGGAGTTATCTCAAAATATTTCATCACTGTAACTTTTTGACCTGTTCTCCCATTAAACTACTTGAAATTGCAAGAGAACTTAGTGCATTCTTCATGGTCAAATTGCATACGAGTTCATTGTATCATTACATCTTCAAGTGAAATGTCATTTATTTTTCAACGCACAGATAAATTCAACTGATGCTATCGCACAATATTTAGAAAGCTTATGGTGGGAGAGGATGACAATGATGGTGCAAAAGGCCCCTGGTCGAGTGTGTCAGTGTCACAACCTTGTCGCTTATTCGAGTTGCACATCATGCTTTTAGTTGTTCCGTACTAGTTTACTGAAATGGATGCATTTCTTCTTAGTCTTAAGTCTACCATTTTGCTTTTTATGTTTTCAATATGTAGTATGCTGCATTCTTCTCAAATGGATCCAAATTGAATTTTTTTTACATCCTCTACTGTCTCTCTCTATCTGCATGTTATACTTTGTGCATCACTGGGGAGATTTCTGTTCACACCTTATCCACTAATCAACCTCTCTCTTTCCTTCCTTTGTCTGTTTTGCTTCTTCAGCCTCTTTGGCATACATATCTCTGCCAAGTTATTGGGAGCTTTTGGTCATTTTGCCTTGAATTTTCGTGAACTTTACATCAACTTCGCTTCATAAAAATAAAATTTAAAAATTGAAGGGAGTATGCTTCAGCCAAGCTGTGTTGAAATTTGAGTTATTGTTGCCAGTTCTTTACCTTAGACTTTGATCTCTATTAAACATATTTGGCTGATAGCTACTGTTTTCCATGTTACACAGGAATCTTATGTTTGTTTCCCTCTGAAGTTTGATGTTTGTACTAATCTTTGCATGATGCTGTTTATCTTAAGCCAATGGGTCCATTTCTAGATTCTAATGTTATTTGGTAATTTTTTTGTCATTGTCAGATTTCAGTTTTGATACTGTTCTGTTATGGAACATTGCAGGGCTGTTCGTGCAATGAATGAAGCATTAAAGCAGAATCGGTTCTCAAGAGGTGAAGGTGAAAATAGCCCTTTTTCTTATGCCTCAGATGAAATAAATGCATTTGACAATCCAAAAAATGTAAGTATGTTTTATTTTTTTATTTTTCTATTAATATTTTTATTTTGTGTGTGTGTGTGTGTGTGTTAAAGCTGATAATTGGAATTTCCACATGATCGATAAATCGATGCCATATTTGATCCATATGTTTTGTCAAATTTTAACCTTAGATTGGGTAATACATCAACTTGACATTAAAAATGTTTTTCTAAATGGTGACTTTTTAGAAGAAGTGTATATGAGAATTCCTCATGGTTTTGAATATAATGAAAACAAAGGGAAATACCGTAAACTTAGAAATGCCATGTATGGCCTTAAGCAATCACATAGGGTCACATAGGGCCTAGATCGATTGATTTACTAAGGCCGTTAAAATGACTGGATTCAGACAGTGTCATAGTACCATACTTTATTTGTCAAAGAAACAAACCTTGGAAAAGAGTTATACTTATTGTTTATGTAGATGATATAATTGTCACTGGAGATGATATAACTGAAATAAATAATGTGAAAAGGAAACTAGCTCAAGTGTTTGAGGTCAAGTACCTTTAAGATACTTCCTTGGTATGGAAGTGGCCAGAACCAAGGAGGATCTCTATCTAGCAAAGAAAATATATTATGGACCTTCTCAAAGATGCTGGAATGCTAGGGTGTAAACCAGCAACAACGCCTGTTGATCATGAGCTGAATATTGAGACACTTAAGAAGAATAAACACAAGATAAAGGGAGATATTAAAGATCGATTGGAAAACTAATTTATCTATCTCATGCAAGACCTAGCATTTATTTTGCAACGAGTCTAGTTAACCAATTCATGCATGAACCCATCGAAGGACACCTCAAGGCAGCCCTAAGGATTCTGAGATATCTAAAGAAGTCACCTGGTCAGGAATTGCTCTTTAAAAAGGGACAGAACAGAGACATAGACATGTTTCGGATGCTGATTGGGCAAGATCTAAGGTAGACATGAGATTCACAACAGGTTGTTGCACCTACCTATGGGCAATTTTGGTAACATGGAAGAGCAAAAACAGGCTGTTGTCTCAAAAATTAGTGCTGAAGCAGAGTTGAGAGCACTGACTCTGGGAGTTTGTGAGGGCCTATGGTTAAGAAAAGTGCTAGTTGACCTGAATTTATTAAAGTCGACGCATCTTAGGCTATACAGCGTCAAATCATCTGCTCTAAGCATGGCTGAGAATCTAGTTTAACATGATAAGTCCAAACATAGAGATATATACAGACATTTCCTCCGGGAAAAGACGGAAGATCATATCCTCAGTTTAAACTATGTCTCTACAAAGGATCAATTGGCGAAAAGTCTCACCAAACTAGTCACAACGAAGAACTTTCATTATCTTATGTCCAAGCTTGGTTGCATTAACAAATACAATCAAGCTTGAGGGAGAGTGTTGAACAAAATTATTCTTCGGTTAAGCTTCTAGAAGATTCAGTATTTCTTGGGATTTAATTTGATGTAATTAGAATGTGATTAAGGTTTTTTTTTTGTGTGTGTGGGGGTGGGGGGGAGGGTGGGGTGCGGTGTGTGTGTGTGTGGTAAATTATATTTTTGACTTGCCATTCTGGGTGCTTAAATCATGGAGGCGTGTTCAGTCACAATACTTCTCTATTCACTTGCTGCTAATTAGAGCTTTACTTATATAGCTCCTAAACTTTGTAGGACTATTTTTGTGGCCTATAAATTCCGATGTACATCACCTTGGTGTAATAAGAAATTATTTTCTCTGATTTCCATAATCTTCAACCTTTTTGAGGGTATCTGCCATGGTCTCCTTCGTGGCACTGAGAAGTATAGTCAGTCGAATATAATCATATATGCACTACGGTAAACTCATGTTACTTGAAGTAATTGATTGTCATCCTGTGACTAGAGACCCGAGTTTGAGCTATAAAAGACAGTATACAATAGGCTAAATTACCCAGTCCTTCTTTACCATCAATTTTTTGCCCTTAATTTATTGCTATGTGAGAATGCCATCATTTTTGTAATTTTGGGAATGTCTTTGTTTTTGTTTCTGTAATGACTGTGGTCTACTTCTCAGGGATCTGATTTCCACCATGATGGCCATGACAGTTCAATTGGTGGAAGTTCAATATATTCTTTCCCGAGAGACCACATGAATTCCCAGAAGGCAATTTCATTACCTTCTTCTCCTCATGAATACATGGGTCAGACCCCAGAAAGAAGTGGGCTTTCAAACTATAGGGTTAATGAAGAAATGGTAGCGACCTGGAACCAAATTCTACGATCACCCATGTTCCAGAATAAGCCTCTCCTACCATATGAGGAATGGAACATTGACTTCTCAGAGCTGGCAGTGGGCACTCGTGTGGGGATAGGTAAGAAATCGTCTTCTGGACTTCATGCTTGATAATTATGCAACCAAATCGAGAAAAGGTCAAATTTAATCAATTTGTGATATAATCTTGAAGCCAATGAGCAGGGAAAGGAATGGAAAACTATTGTACTTTGTAAATGACTCGTGGGTGTTATATTTGTTGTTAGCAGAAGTGCCTTTTGAGATATAAACTTGTACTCATTAAAATTTGATTGCTTCTTTATGGACGCATACGATGACACCTTGTTCCATGCAGATACCTGTCATGGTGATTATAGTTATTCCTCTTGCCTTTTCACTTTGAAATCACTCTAGAGTTCTATTTCTGTAGACAATTTTTTTCTGTATCGTTCTGTTTGTGTAGGCATAAGTGTCCTAGCCCTCCAGTCCATGCACAGGCAGAATGCTTTCATGCATCTTTTTTTTTGTTTGTTTATGTATTTTTTCCATTGATAGGGTTCTTTGGAGAAGTTTTCCGTGGCACTTGGAATGGAACAGATGTTGCCATCAAAGTTTTCTTGGAGCAAGATCTTACAGCTGAAAATATGGAGGATTTTTGCAATGAAATAACCATTCTAAGGTACTTTCTTAGTTTCTTTCATCATGATCGTCGTCATCGTCATCGTCATCGTCTTTGTCATCATCATCAACATCAATATTTTAATTATCGTCATTTGTTTTACTGGTTGATTCGGCTTGTGACTGTTGCTGTTTCATCTGGGGTCCTGATCTATTTCCTTGCTTTTGGTACTTATCTTCTCCAGTCGCCTACGACACCCAAATGGTAAATCCACAATCTACTTTGAAATTGTTATCGCTATTGATGTTGGAGTGGTGGTGTTGTTGTTTTTTTTCTTCCAGATTTCGATGTTTTACATCATGAAGAATTGGTAAAAATATATATTTCAAAGTTCCTTTGGTTGGCCAAGCTCTTTTTTTCTTGGCAATAAGGACATATCAAGTGTGTTTTTGCCTCAACACCCCTCTTTTAAAGCACATGAAAATAAAAAATAAAGGGTTTTCGGGGTGGATGGGCGTTTAGGGTTTAGGTTTTACGTGGTAGATGAGGGTTTAGGGTTTAGTTTTGCGGTTTTCAGGTGTAATTTTTTTAGGGGTGGGGGTGGGGTGGGGATAAGTTGGGCCTTTGGAGGGATAAGTGGGACTTGAGGGGTGAGGGGTGTTGGGTTATTTGTTAAATTTTCTGAAGGGGGGACAGGGTAAGGTCAGTTTTTAATCTTTCAATGTTTTTATGGGTGTATAAAGGAAGGGTATTTTGTTATATGTTTTATAGATTCTCCTTTTGTCAAGAAAAATGAGGTAATATTTTTCGACAAAGAAACTATATGGTTTTTGTCCTTTTAGCCAATTGCCCCTTTTCATTATTGACACAAGGTAGAGCAGTTGTTACCAAAGGGGTGGAAATCTGGAATCGGTTGAATACTTGAAAGTGCATATACGTTCTTATTGTTGTGTTGCTTCTGCATTCCACGTACATGTTAGGGAAGCTCTAGAGACGATAACATATCTGGTTATGCTCTACTTTTCAGTTATACTATTTCTGGGAGCATGCACACGGCCTCCACGCTTGTCCATGATTACTGAATACATGGAGATGGGTTCATTATACTTTTTGATCCATTTAAGCGGCCAGAAAAAGAAACTTAGTTGGAGGAGGAAACTGAAAATGCTGCGAGATATATGCAGGTTGGTCCATCTACTCTATTTATTGGTGTTACTTTTTCGGCTCTCAAACTTTGCATGTGGTTGAATCACATCTGTTTCCATCTCAGAGCTAGACTAAAAAGATTTTTTTTTGTCTCTAGAATGTAAATGTCGGTATTATATGTTGGATGGCCTGTGTTATGTTCAGTTCCCTTAATACTGCCTACCATGTGCTCTTAGCATATGATCCCACAAATGGGTGCTAGTTCTTGTGTCCATACAGGTGGAAATCGTTGGTAAAAAATGCTTACTAAAGGTAGTGTTGGCATCTTAGAATATATGTTACTATCTCCATTCGAATACCAGTGTCTAGGATATGTAAATATTATTGGATCTTATGGGATGATAGTAGTCGACAAGAGATTAAGAGTCCTCGATAGTCATTGAACGATTCATATAAGGAAGCATTCATGTTCTGATTTCACCCAACATACATCCTACTCAGATTTGGCTGTGTAGGATGTTTTAAAAAGTAATCATTTGAACTCCTTGATATTCTCGTATGCAGCAAACTTCATTAATCCTAAGGCGTTTGTTTTCTCGTGTAATAAAATGCGTTACTTCATCCCTTTCAAGTCTTCTACAAATACGTTGGCTGTGTTCGGACTTACAATGAAGCTCTTTCATTTTATCTGACCACTAGTAGAAATTGAGGATTAACTTTCTACCCCTGCTTTGTTGGCTACATAGAGGGCTAATGTGCATACACCGGATGAAGATTATCCATCGTGATATCAAGAGTGCAAACTGCCTTGTAAATAAGCATTGGACAGTCAAGATCTGTGATTTTGGGCTTTCAAGAATAATGACAGACGACGTGATGAAGGACAGTTCCTCAGCGGGGACTCCTGAATGGATGGCCCCTGAACTTATTCGCAATGAACCCTTCAACGAGAAATGCGATATTTTCAGCCTTGGGGTTATTATGTGGGAGCTATGCACTTTAAATAGACCATGGGATGGTGTACCTCCAGAAAGAGTGAGTTTCCCTGTCCTCTACTTTTATGTTTTCATTTCATGGTTATTAGTTTCACCATCCATCCTTGTTAATGATGTGATTCATTTCTACCAAATTTCAGTTCCCTATACTAATGACTGTGTCCTAAAAATCCTTTTTTTCTTTCCCCTCAACATTCTAGGTAGTTTATTCCGTAGCAAATGAGGGTTCTCGTTTGGTGATACCAGAAGGACCTCTTGGTCGGCTCATTGCTGGTACACTCTTTCTTTCCTATTTTCATGCTTTCTTTTCCCATGATACTACTCTCTTAGACAGAGCGATTCTGTTAATGCTAGAGCAATTTTGCACGTAAAAAATTAGTGATATAACCCGTGTTTCTTTGGAATGCAGATTGTTGGGCAGAGCCACATGAACGTCCGAGCTGCGAGGACATCCTGACACGCTTAATGGAATGCGAGTACACACTGTGCTAATGAAACAAAAAGACAGGCTTGTAAGCAGAATCTATCTGTTCATTGTACAGAATCACAGGCTAGAGGTGTTGTAACAGAATCGCTTCGTTTCATAAATTTTGCATGAATCTGTCAATTTTCGGAACACCGAGATTTTACATTTGAAACCAAAATGAGAACTTCTCAGATACTTTTCCCCTGCTCACATTGAACTATAATGTAAAAAGTGAAAACCGCCTCAAGTCTTCTGTAATTGCCAAGTCTTTTACCTGCAATAAATATACAGATTTCTCGCTCAATGAAAGAATAATACTTCTTGAACACTTTGATCAGATCATCAGACTATTATTATCTGATTCAATTGTGTTTGGTTGGGATTAATACCTGTTAATATTTGTTTTTATTTTTTTAAATTTTATTTTAATTTTAAAACCGTGAGAATTTTGATAAATGAAATTTTCTTAAAACTTTTCGGTAGATTTCTTTCTCGTTTTCTCCTTGTAATAATCAGGCAGTGTTATTTGTATTAACTGCCATCGTTCTCATTTACAACAGATGAGCTCTTAAGTGGGCTGCAATTCGGTACAACCAAGTAGTTACAACATAATTAGCTAACTAACTAATTGGTAATTAACTAACTCTAACTGTCAACCTCAGCCATAACCGCCAATCTTAGCTATACATGACAAATACCCACCCCTATAAAGCTTCCAGGTCCTCGTGGAAGTGAAAAATCAGGAAATTGAGATCTGATAACTGATGTATCCTCCCAAGTAGCTGAAAATGCATCCAAGTTGATACCACTGGATACATGCCTCTTTGTAATGTTCTAGTAATTTTCAAGATGGACTCATGGTATATTGCATAATTGGCCTTCAGAATTGACTATTGGTGGCTTGGCTGGTGACTGGAACCTTATGACCAACATACTTATTCAATAATGAGACATGAAAGACTGGGTGAATTCTAGACCCTTGGGGTAACCGTAGTTTGTATGCTCTGCCTCCCCACCTCGAGGGGCCATAGAACTTGCCTGCCAATTTAATGTCTTTTAACCTCAATGATATTGTATATATATGATAACGCCTCTAGTGTCAAACCAGTATCACGTTAAATGGTTTGATCGTCTGCAGTTAAAAGACTGTTAGACTAGCCTCAATTTAACTCTATCACTAGTACAGTTAAAAGACACCTTGGGACTCTTTTGTGCTTTCTTTTGGTGCTTGTTGGTGGTTGTATGAGATTATTTTGTTTCTCTACACACCTTGGGACAGGCTCTGTGAGTTGTGCTCTCACATGACCCCATTTTGCAGTTTTTGTGTTATGTGATTAGTGGCTGTTGTTTCTTGCTGCATATATCCTTTGGGGTCTTATGCAGCTTGGAATCAACAAATCTAACCTCATTTCAACATCTAGTAGGTTCTAGACTAGTTCTTTTTAGAGTTTAGGATGTAATTTCTTGTATTTTGCATACATTGGTTTAATATATTTACATTTAACAAAAAAAAAAAAAGACACTACAGTTAAAAGACACTTAGACTATGACTAGTAGTCTAACTGCACTAGTGATATAGTACAATTCAACTCTATCACTCATTTAACTCTATCACTAGTACAGTTGAAAGACAGTTAGACTAGCCCCAACTCTATCACAACGTGTACTTTGTATAGTGAGACATATCCCCAGTCCGCGAGCCAGTGAACAAGGTGAACATTACTTGTCTTCTCCAGCAAAGAAACTATCTCATTGAAACCTCCAAAGCTTTCTTACGCATTGTGAAAGCGCTTTTTAGCTTCACTCACAAGCCTAGGTTTTCTAACGATTTGGATATATCCAAATGGCTAATCCAAATAAATGGATCTTCGATCTACCCCGTGGACTGGTATACCTTAGTTTAGTGAATAAGAAATTAATCCAAAGATCTTAGCCATGCGGAAAAACGAGCACCGTGGACCACAGATGGCCGAAATGAGCACTTTTCTCCATTAAGAGAGGCTTTCTGAGATCGAGATGTGTGCTCATCTCTGTTGTTTCCTTTTATGCTGCTTAAGCTTTGGCTTATTTATAGAAAGTAGGCCGCCTCAGTAAAAGCGACCAAGCAATTCATAATCTTTCCTAACTTTGATCATGCGCTTTACAAAATAATGGTTTTTGGTATTTGCGGCCCCTACTTCCCTCCAAATTTTTTCTAAGGTTGTCAGGGAATATTCTTGCCCGCTCGGAGTGACTATATAGTCTTTAGGGACCTTTCATACACTGATTTTAGAGTAGGGTCTGACGCCCATATCTCCGCTCTTACTACCCCCCGAGGAAAGATGCGCAATATTCTGACTTCGTTCAAACTCACTATTCTCATATATATATATATATATATATTCTATGAGAATTGTTGTACTTACAAAATATCTATAGTACAGGCAGAAGGCCAAGAGCCTATTCGATGTCATCTTCCTTGTCCTCTTCTGATTTCTATTACTCGTACAACAACTATGACACTAGAGACGTGTAGAATTATTTAGAAAATAAAAGGGAGATCTTTTATTGATTATTTCAGAATAATTACAAAGAGAGGCTGCTGACTTCTTTAAATAAAATGCTAAAACCCTAATCCCTGAAATTAAGGAGCCGTCACTGTCTTAACCTAGACTCTTTTGATCCATAGTTCTTCACACACCCCTTGTGCCATGCCCTATACTCAGCTTCTGCTGTACTTCTGGCCACAACACTTTGTCTTTTGCTCCTCCAAGTTACTAGGTTGCCCCACACAAAGCTGCAATACCCAAAAGTTGATCTTCTACCTTCTGAACCTTCCCAATCAGCATCTGCATACACTTCAACACTTCCACTCTTCTGTTTTCTGAAGCATACTCCTTGTCCCACTGTCCTCTTGAGGTAGCTAAGGATTCAAAAACACTTCAAGATGAGGCTCACATGGTGCATGCATAAACTGATTGACCGTGCTTACAGCAAAAGAAATATCAGGCCTAGTATGGGCCAAATATATCAATTTTCCAACCAGTCTCTGATACTTTTCTTTGTCTACTGGGGGTTCATCCTTCTTCTCCTATAATTTCAGATTGGGTTCCATGGGAGTGCTGGCTGGTTTGCAATCCCTCATCCCAGTTTCTTCCAACAGATCAAGTATGTATTTTCTCTGTGTTACCACCAGTCCTGAATCTGACCTAGCAAACTCCATACCCAAAAAATATTTGAGGCTGCCTAGATCCTTTATTTCAAATTCCTTTCCCATGCTCTTCTTAATCTGATTGATTCCTTCTTTATCATCCCCTGTGAGGATGATATCATCAACATAGACAAGGACCACTGTTACCTTGCCTTGCCCAGACCTTTTAGTGAACAGGGTATGATCAGATTGACCTTGTCTGAACCCTTCCTTTTTCAAGAACCACATAAATCTTTCAAACCATGCTCTTGGACTCTGTTTGAGTCCATACAAAGACTTCTTCAATCTGCAGACCTTCCCTCCATTTTCCCCAGAGAATCCAGGTGGAAGATCCATGTACACTTCTTCCTTCAAATTCCCATGTAAAAAAAACATTTTTTACATCTAGTTGTTCAAGAGGCCACTCCAGATTCACAGCTACAGATATGATGATCCTTACTGTGTTCAATTTCGCCACAGGTGAGAATGTCTCTGAGTAATCCAGACCATAGGTTTGGGTATAACCCTTGGCCACCAACCTAGCCTTGTACCTTTGCAAGGTTGATGACGGTCAAATTATACCCGTAAAAGTCATCAACGTTGACCTTAAATTGAGATTAATAATATATATTTTATAATTAAATCATGTGTTATATTGATTATTTAATGTTATGTGATTTATAATTTATAATTTGGTATTTATCCATTTTGTATTATTTAAGAGAGATAATTTGGTATTTATCCGTTTTTATTATTTAAATATGATTTACTTTGGGATAAATATTTATTTTGTAGATTGAGATAAATTTTGGAGGATAAATGCAAATGGAAGAATTAAATCTCAAGATAAATCAAAGGAAATTCAAGATAAAGATCGGATAAACACGAAAAGAGGAGTAAGGCATGACAAGAGCCGGCAAGCCAATCCGAAGAGTTGGCGTCAATGGAGGATACGCATAAAGGGAGGGGCGCACTTTTCTTTTGAGATCGGCCGGGAGTTATCTCTAATTGTTTTGATATTTTCAAATATATCTTTAAGTCGGCCTAAGTCTCTATATAAACGAGCACCACAAATTTTATTGGACAACACCAAATACACTCTAAAACACAATATACAATACTTTTAGTTTATCAATATAGTTCTTATTTTATATTATGTTTCTTCATCACGGTGGCGATGGATTCATCGATTAGAGATTGCATTGAAGGATCGGAGGACCCTCCGTCTACGAGGGTAATGTCTATCCAAATATGTCGTTTTTATTCGTAGATCTATTTTATTTCGTTATGGAGTAGTCGTTTGTGTATTGATTTCGTGATGTAGTTAATTAACAAACCCATATTCATGTAGATCTAAGCCGTACAAAGGCGTTTTACGAGCAAATTCTAGAGTCACCGGTCTAGATCTACCACGGTCTATATGGTTAGATCTAGCCATCAAGATTCTAGTAATTTTCTGTGAACGAATTCGGCTACGTCGTGCTTTCTGTTTTTCATACATGTAATAGATCTGTCCAATTTGTTACATCGTTCTCGTAAATTAATATGATATATTGTGAAAATTGTCATGTTACTGGGACATTAGTTAGCCGATCGTTTAGGAGGTGTGCCAACCCGTCCACGGTGGTTGCCTAGACGAGGTGACGATTTTAGATCGGCATCCCTAGTTTGGTATAGCATGCTTGTTATATGATGTTCTATCCTGTCCAAGGAAGGATTCGTAATTAAGCATAGGATCTTCTATCCGTTCACGAATTAGATCCAGCTTAGGGAATGGCTCCGTAGCCAAAATATAATCAACCTTAATGTCTTTTCTGCCTCGGCTTAGATATACATATGGGGAGTAATTACTACTAGCGTAATCAATACCGTTTGTTAGAGTCTTATAAAACCATAAAAATAAGTGTTTTAGTGTCTACTGTCGTAGTGTTAGTCTTTGTGTTTTCTATAATGTCAACCTTTATTTCCACGTTATTGTTGGTCGGAGACCGCTTTTAATCTATTTATAGTTTAATAACGTCGTACTTGTTTAAGCCGAGCCTCTGTGGGATCGACCTCGACCCTATCTAGCTATACTACGATTGAACCTAGTTCTCTTGCTAGTTGGTTATTTAGGTATCGAGTTATTTTTATAACTTGACCGTCATCAAGTTTTTGGCGCCGTTGCCGGGGACTCGTGTCATTAAATTGAGTATAAGTTATTTTATTAAAAGTAGATTCGTAAATATTGTGAATAAGTCTGTTTAATTAGTTTTTATAACATAGGAATAACGTGTAAGAGTCGTAGAACAAATCTAGGCAGTTTCTGCTCCGTTCTGTTCTATATAGTGTTTGCTTCGTGTTTCTATAATTTTCGTATTTTTAGAGTCTGTTTTAGTTTAGTTTTTATTTATTGAGTCTAGTTAAAGGATTAGCCTTTAAAGTTTCTAATTGTTTATTGTTTTTGTTATTTTTATTTTTTTCTATTTTAGAGTCTCGCCAAAGGCAGTAGCCTTGGCGTATTTTAATTAGTTATTGTTTTTTTGTCGTGCAAATAAAAATAAAAATAAAAATAATACGAACGAGCTGCCCGGATTTCTGAGGATCCAATCGAAGAGCAAGGCGAGGAAAAATCTGAAGGAACACAACATTCCGATCAATCTAACTCAGACATGGAAGGATTACTGAATGAAGCCAACCAGGTTAATGGAAATAATTTTAATAATGCAAATTTTGTTAACCAAGCTGTGGCTGCATGGGAAAGGCGTACTTTGCAAAGCTATGCAACGCCTACCATTGAACAATTCATTCCTGCTATTGTAGTGCCTGAATATGCTGCTGAAGTTTATCACCCGAAACCTAATGTCATTCAAATGGTGGGAAACTATTCCACTTTTCATGGTATCCTAAATGAAGATCCTGGCATTCACGTGATGAATTTCTTAGAGATCGTTAGTACCGTGAAGCCAGAACTGGTTCCTGAGGATAACATTAAGCTAAAACTTTTCCTTTCACTTTGAAAGATAAAGCTAAGCAATGGCTTTTTCTTTAGAGGGTAGATCAATCATGACACTGGAGGAATCTACGCAAAGTTCATGAATAAGTACTTTCCTTTAGGAAAGACCTTTAAGTTACGCCAAGATATCTTGGGGTTCAAGCAAAGACAACCAGGGAGAGTTTTGATCAAGCTTGGGAACGTTTTAAGGAGTCCATGAGAAAGTGCCTCATCATGATATCCTCTCATGGATTTTAATGCAAACCTTTTACCATGGATTGAGAGATACGGAGAAGATAAGAGTAGATGCCTCCAGTAATGGAGCGTTTGTTCTTTTATCTCCTGAGGAGGCACGAGGAAAGATAGAGCAAATAGCAATGAATAGCTAATGGGGAGGTGGTGAAATAGCAACTGTGAAGATGGCCGACAATTTATTTGAGGAGGATGTATCGCATAAGATCCTACATACTCTATTGATCATAAATGATAAGGTGGATGGTATGCATGAGAGGATTCAACGAGTGGAGACTGGAAAAGGGACGGAAACGATTAATCAACTAGAGAATGCGGGTACTAAAGAAGCCAATTACATTGGGAGACAGGGTGATCACTATGACGGTTACAAACCAAATCATGAACAACCTGAATTCCGATGGAGTGATCCAATGAAGGGGTAAAACCACACAACACTTATGTACCTCAGCAAGCTCAAACTCACGGTTGGGAAGTTGCACTTGAAAAGATGAGGAACACAATGTCTGACACTGTGAATCAATTAGCAAATTCCATTACTGACTTGGCTACAAACTTTCACCAATACTGTCAAAATAATGATGCCAAAGTCACCAACCAAGAATCCTTGATCCATAATCTCTCTCATCAAATAGGACAATTAGTTTGAACAACTGTCAACTAGACCTCCTGGGGATTTCCGAGCAACAACGATAGGAACCCTAGGGATGTGAATGCGATAATGATTAGAAGTGAAAAGGAGCTTACTCTACCAATCCCAAAGAACGAGGAAAATATAGAAGATGTTAGGAATGATGAGAAAGAGCCTGAGGAGGCATTCACACCATGCTTAGAAAAGCCCCATGACGAGCAATTATCCTCCATCTCTACCATTTTAGGGAATAGTGATTGCGCCGAAATATCTTCGCGAAGTGAGGTTGTTAAGGCTGAGAAGCAACAACCATGGTTTAAAGATTATGTGAATTATTTATTCAGAGATGTTTGGCCCTGAATTGAACCAAAGAAGAAAAGAAGAAGTTCTTTGCGGACCTTAAACACTACTATTGGGATGAACCATATCTTTTCAAGCGATGCTCAGACAACATCTTTAGAAGATGTGTTCCTGAGAGTGAATTCCTCGATATACTTAAACATTGCCATACTTATGAAGCGGGAGGACACTATGGAGGGGACAAGACTGCTGCTAAAGTTCTCCAATGTGGTTTTTACTGGCCAAATCTTTACAAAAATGCACACGAATATGCTAGATCCTGTCATTCATGCCAAATGACGGGCAATATCTCGAGGAGACATGAAATGCCATTGAGGAGTATCCTAGAACCAGAACTCTTTGATGTATGTGGAATTGATTTTTTGGGACCTTTCACTTCGTCTGTTTCAAACCGCTATATTTTGGTGGCGGTCGACTATGTGTCTAAATGGGTTGAGGCTATTGCTTCGCCTACAAATGATGCAAAGGTTGTACTGCGGTTTTTAAATAAAAATATCTTCACGCGGTTTGGAATCCCTTGTGCCATCATTAGTGATAATGGGAGCCATTTCTGTAATAAGCCGTTTGAGAAGTTAATGGCCAAGTACGGGGTGAGACATAAGTTAGCTACCGCTTATCATCCCCAAACAAGTGGTCACGTTGAGGTCACTAATCGAGAAATTAAGCGCATCCTGGACAAAACTGTGAACCCAACAAGGAAAGATTGGTCGTTGAAGTTAGATGACGCTTTATGGGCTTATCGGACTGCGTATAAGACTTCCATAGGTATGTCCCCGTACCAGATTGTTTTTGGGAAAGCGTGTCATCTACCGGTTGAACTTGAGCACCGTACCTTATGGGCTACTCGTATGTTGAATTTAGATGAAAGTTTAGCCGGAGAAAAGAGATTGTTGGAATTGACTCGCCTAGAAGAGTTTCGCATTGAAGCTTACGAGAATGCTCGTATCTATAAAGAGCGCACTAAGAGATTTCATGATAAAAAGATCCTTGACCGCACCTTTAAGGTAGGTGATATGGTTCTTGTTTACAATTCGCGCTTGAAACTCTTTCCGGGCAAGTTAAAATCAAGATGGTTTGGTCCTTATAAAGTGAGTAAAGTATTTCCTTCCGGAGCTGTAGAGGTAAGTCACTTGGATGATCGAAAGACTTTTGTGGTGAATGACCACCGAGTAAAGCATTACCTCGGGAATCAATTTGATAGGGAGGAAGAAGTACTTACTCTAGGAAATCCTAGTTACAACTAGACCATCATGGAGTACAGTCGAGCTAACGACTATAACCATATAACTATTTCTTAAAACTTTCTTTTAGATTTGTTTTTGTTTTTGCTTTGAATAAAGTAGCATGAGACTGATAAGGTTTTTTTCATCTCGCCATGTTCCGATTCTAAGTTCGGAATAAACGAGGTTTTTTCCTTGATAGCCGCCATGTGAGTTTTGTAGTTTTAACTCTTTGGTTCTCCGTGTCGTTGGTTGTATGAAATAAAGTGGCTTAAATTGTTTTTGGATATTCTATATCTAATTACTGCCACATTATTTTATAACTTCCATTGACATGTTATTAACGGTTTCGTGGAGTTTCTGTTTGGTTTGCTTAAACAGGTTTTCGTTTGCTTCTCCATGACGTGCTTGGACCACTACTATATTCTCGCATTTACTTGAGAGTCGTTTCGAGCTAAGTCTTTTCTTTGTCATTGGGGACAATGCCAAGTTTAAGTGGGGGTAGGAGACTTAGCTATGATGTGTTATAATTGACAATTGAATGAAACGGTAAAATGAATTTTTTTGAATAAATGCCAAATTAATTATCTCGTACCCTTAGAATTGTGAGTTCTTAAACAATAAATTGATAGGAAAGGAACCAAGTTGCATGATTACGTGATCATTTTATACTTATGTGAATGTAAATTTAAGGATATTCATGCCGACCGTTGCAAGTAGTTGTTTATTATTTGATTACTCAATTTGAATCGACGAATACCGCACAAATTATAATAACTGAAAGAATTGTGTGTACATTGCGTAGATGATTGGTTATGCAGACTTAGTATCAAAATTTATCTGCTGATGTATTCTTATCTTCTAGCCATCAAAGCGGAGTAATAAGCTTGAGAATTATCTGTGTTTTGACAAAATGTTAAACACTGGGCTTGTAGTAACATTACCAAAGTAGCTTCGCGCTTGTGGTAATATTCAATGTTATTGACCAATCCGTGAGAGGAGGATTCTTGCAATGCATAATTTACTTTTAAAGCAAGTTTCTTTCTTGAGATGTGTTAATGCTTGAAAATATGAAAATGGAAAAAATTCAACTTTTAAGAGGCTTCGAGTATTTTTCTCGGTCTCCAAGTCCAAAAACCTTATGGATGACGCTCTTGCTTATTGCACTATGTCTTTACCCATTGCGAGGCTTAAGGAGTAGGAATGCTGATGTTTGTAGGTTAAGACTTCAAAGTTAGCATAAACTTTAATCTTGCCACGAATATATAAAACTAAATGCACATGCACACGTCACTTCGATTCATGATGAGTAGTGAATAATGGATACCTTATGAGCATGAATGGTATGAGTTGACTCGAGTTTCTTGTATAAGTATGATTTGACCTTGGAAAATGTTGTCTT
The DNA here is from genome assembly GCA_026214975.1 of Gentiana macrophylla. Classification (NCBI taxonomy): domain Eukaryota; kingdom Viridiplantae; phylum Streptophyta; class Magnoliopsida; order Gentianales; family Gentianaceae; genus Gentiana; species Gentiana macrophylla. Next base: position 104,133,480 of record CM047808.1, on the reverse strand, counting down.
GGGGAATGACTTATTGATGCTTTGTTCGGGACGATCAAAGTCTAAGTGGGGGGTAGTTGATGACGGTCAAATTATACCCGTAAAAGTCATCAACGTTGACCTTAAATCGAGATTAATAATATAAATTTTATAATTAAATCATGTGTTATATTGATTATTTAATGTTATGTGATTTATAATTTATAATTTGGTATTTATCCATTTTGTATTATTTAAAAGAGATAATTTGGTATTTATCCGTTTTTATTATTTAAATATGATTTACTTTGGGATAAATATTTATTTTGTAGACTGAGATAAATTTTGGAGGATAAATGCAAATGGAAGAATTAATCTCAAGATAAATCAAAGGAAATTCAAGATAAAGATCGGATAAGCACGAAAAGAGGAGTAAGGCATGACAAGAGCTGGCAAGCCAATCCGAAGAGTTGGCGCCAATGGAGGATACGCATAAAGGGAGGGGTGCACTTTTCTTTTGAGATCGGCTGGGAGTTATCTCTAATTGTTTTGATATTTTCAAATATATCTTTAAGTCGGCCTAAGTCTCTATATAAACGAGCAGCCACAAATTTTATTGGACAACACCAAATACACTCTAGAAACACAATATACAATACTTTTAGTTTATCAATATAGTTCTTATTTTATATTATGTTTCTTCATCACGGAGGCGATGGATTCATCGATTAGAGATTGCATTGAAGGATCGGAGGACCCTCCGTCTACGAGAGTAATGTCTATCCAAATATGTCGTTTTTATTCGTAGATCTATTTTATTTCGTTATGGAGTAGTCGTTTGTGTATTGATTTCGTGATGTAGTTAATTAACAAACCCATATTCATGTAGATCTAAGCCGTACGACGGCGTTTTACGAGCAAATTCTAGAGTCACCGGTCTAGATCTACCACGGTCTATATGGTTAGATCTAGCCATCAAGATTCTAGTAATTTTCTGTGAACGACTTCGGCTACGTCGTGTTTTCTGTTTTTCATATATATACATGTAATAGATCTGGCCAATTTGTTACATCGTTCTCGTAAATTAATATGATATATTGTGAAAATTGTCATGTTACTGGGACATTAGTTAGCCGATCGTTTAGGAGGTGTGCCAACCCGTCCACGGTGGTTGCCTAGATGAGGTGACGATTTTAGATCGGCATCCCTAGTTTGGTATAGCATGCTTGTTATATGATGTTCTATCCTGTCCAAGGAAGGATTCGTAATTAAGCATAGAGATCTTCTATCCATTCACGAATTAGATCCAGTTTAGGGGATGGCTCCCGTAGCCATAATATAATCAACCTTAATGTCTTTTCTGTCTCGGCTTAGATATACATATGGGGGAGTAATTACTACTAGCATAATCAATACCGTTTGTTAGAGTCTTATAAAACCATAAAAATAAGTGTTTTAGTGTCTACTGTCGTATTGTTAGTCTTTGTGTTTTCTATCGTGTCAACCTTTATTTCCACGTTATTGTTGGTCGGAGACCGCTTTTAATCTATTTTTAGTTTAATAACGTTGTACTTGTTTAAGCCGAGTCTCTGTGGGATCGACCTCGACTCTATCTAGCTATACTACGATTGAACCTAGTTCTCTTGCTAGTTGGTTATTTAGGTATCGAGTTATTTTTATAACTTGACCGTCATCAAAGGTCCCATCAGAGTTGTACTTTACTATGAAGATCCACCTACATCCCACTGGAGTCTTCCCTTCAGGTAAGCTAACAACCTTCCAGGTATCATTCTTTTCTCGGGCAGCAATTTCTTCATAGACAGCTGCTTTCCATTCTAGACAACTGAGTGCTTCTTGGATGTTTTTAGGAATGGATATGTTTGAGATGAGTTGGAGAAAAGCTTGGTATTTAGGGGAGATGTTCGAATATGAGGTGTATTTGCTAAGGGGATACAAGGGATGTTTTGTGCATTCCCTGGGTGGTTTTCTGATGGCAATAGGAATATCCAGTAGATGGTCATTTTGGATGGTTTTTTCCATATTAGGTGGATCCTCAGTGATGGTTTCATGTGGGGTGTTGGTAGTGCATTGATCAAGAGGTTTCCTGTTTCTGGAGTAGATTCTGGACTTTCATCTGGAGAAGTTGACTGTTCAGTGTCTGCTGTGTGAGTGATCTTGTCCTTCTTGAGAAGAGTTCCTTTCCTTGAATAAGTGAGGCCTGGAAATTTCTGTATTCTGGTCTTAGTACTAGGTTCTGAGCTATCTTTCTGACTATTCTGATCACTTGGACCTGAAATAGGATCAGTATATGGCTCATTTGAACTGTTTGTCCTGTCTTTCTCATGCTGATAGGTCATAAGATCTAATGGTGGGACACTGGGTTCTCCACTTTCTAAAAGAAACTGTGAAATGTTGTCATTATCATGTTCATTCAGGTTCTCCCCCTGAACATGATTGTGAAAGAACATATGGGTTTCATGGAAGGTGATATCACTAGTGACATAAATCTTGTGTGTTAGAGGATCCCAGCACTTGTACCCTTTCTGAGTGGGTGAATAGCCAACAAATACACATTTCCTAGACCTGGGATCAAGTTTCCCTTCATTGTAAATGTGAGTGAAGGCAATGCACCCCAAACACTTTTGGGGTTAGGTTTTGGATCAGTCTCGTAGTGGGGTAGGATTCTACCAATTTTCCAAGAGGACTCTGAAAGTCTAGCACTCTGGAGGGTATTCTATTAATGAGATAGCAGGCTGTTAACACAGCCTCACCCCATAGGTACTTAGGACATTTATAAGTTATCATTAAGGATCTGACCACATCTTGAATGTGCCTATTTTTCCTCTCTGCCACACCATTTTGTTGTGGTGTGTTAGGGCAGGAAATTTGGTGTATCATGCCATATTTTTGGAAAACTGGACCAAGGATTGAGTTAAAGTACTCAGTCCCATTGTCACTTCTGAAAATTTCAATTTTAGACTGAAATTGAGTTAAAATAAGGTTATAAAAAGTTTCAAAAGCATGCTTTGCATCAGACTTTTGTTTTAGCAGATACACCCAAGTTACTCTGATGTGATCATCAATAAAAGTGATAAACCACCTCTTTCCTTCAAGAGTGTGTACCCTTGCAGGCCCTCAAATGTCACTATGTATCATAGTGAACGGTTTTGTTGGCTTGTAAGGTTGTGAAGGAAAGGAGGAGCTACAATGTTTGGATAGCTCACATACAGAACATTTATAAGAATCAGGACTTTTATTGAGAAACAAACTAGGAAAGAGTTTCTTCAAATCTCGAAAACTAGGGTGGCTGCCTAAAGTGCCACATTAGCACATTATTCTTATCAACACAAGTGGATCAAAATGAAACTTATAGACTTTTCTTCATTCTCGGGAGGCTCTTCCTCAAGAATGTACAATCCCCTACCAGCTTTAGCACTGCAAGTCTCCTTCCCGTATGAGCATCCCGAAATTTACAGCATCAACAGAGAAAACAACGATGTATTTAGTGTCACTGATTAATTTTCCGATGCACAAAAGGTTGCATGATAATTTAGGGACATGTAGGACATCTTTTAAGATTAGATCAGGTGTGATGATGATGGTGCCTTTCCCAGCAATTATGGAAAAGGAACTATCAGCTATTCTCACCTTTTGATTACCAGCACAAGGAAAATATGAATGAAACAAATGTGAGGAATTTGACATGTTGTCGATTGCCCTCGAGTCTATTACCCAAGAGTCTCATGCCTGGTTTGTGCTTAGATATGTGGAAGGGTTACCTTTTTCCACAAGTGTCCAAGTTGCATCACCTGTGGTGGAAGAGTTTTGGGCTTTGAGAAGCTTGCTCAGTTGTTCAAGTTGCTCCTGTGAGAGCCGCTGCGGCAATCCGCAATGTTGCTACCCTGGTCATAACTCACCTGGTTGGCCTGGCTTCCTATCGGTTCTGGGCTTCCAATTGTCTGGCTTTCCATGGATTCCCAAGATGTCTCTCTGGTGTGGCCTTGTTTCTTGCAATGGTCACACCGCACCTTCTGCTTTCTCGCTTTTATTATCTCCCTGCCGACCGCCAAAGTCGAAGATTCCATGTCGCTTCTTTGCACTTTTCTGCATCACCCTTTTTCTGGACTCTTCCCTCCTCACTTTTGAAAAAACTTCCTTTAGGGATGGTAAGGGGTTTTTTTTCCAAGAATTCTGCCCCTAACTTCATCCAATTCTTGATTCAATCTATCCAGGAAAGTGTACACTCTCATTTTCTTCCCTTTTCTGGAACTTTACTCCATCCTTGGAACATTCCCAGGAATTATCATAAGATAGGTCCAACTCCTGCCATAATCCTACCATTTCATTGTAGTATAGGGTCACTTCCCTGTCATCTTGCTTGCAGGACCATATTTTGGTTTTTAACTCATAGATCCGAGAGGTATTCTCAAGATCCGAGTACATTTCTTTGACAGCTTCTCACATTTCCTTGGCAGTGCCCAGAAACATGTGGGGTCGAGCAATGGAGTTTTCCATTGAATTGATGAGCCATGCCCTCACCATGGAATTTTCAGATCTCCAAATTGCATACTTTGGGTCACTCTCAGCAGGTTTGACAGCTTCCCCAGTGAGGTATCCCAATTTACTCCTGCCATCTATGACCAATTGCATGGTTTGAGACCATTCCAAATAGTTCTTTCCATTCAGTTTTTGGGTGGTTAAGATGGTGGATCCACTGGAGTTTGTGTCTCCACCGTACAATTGGTCAGCCCTGATCTTGGTTGATTCAGTGGCTTGACTTGTTGCGGAGGTTGATGACATTGAACCTGTGGTAGAGCTTCGGAGTTCTCCAGTCATCGCAGCTTTAAAGTTCATGGCCGGATCAAGGTACCATGCTCCGATACCATGTAGAAATATTTAGAAAATAAAGGGAGATCTTTTATTTATTATTTCAGAATGATTACAAAGAGAGGTCACGACTTCTTTAAATAAAAGGCTAAAACCCTAATCCCTCAAATTAAGGAGCCGTCGTTGTGTTTTACAGAGAATTGGGCTAATTTATTTAATACAATAAAAATCCTATTCTACCCTTACAAATAAAACATAATAATAATAATAATAATAATAATAATAACAATAATAATAATAATAATAATTCAGCATAATTCTCAAAAAGACGTTATCAATATATACGCCAGGGGCCATACATCTTGAATGTTGTCTTTATGGGTGTAGCTTAAGGAATAATCATCACCTACCTAAACTTCCTTGTCCTAATCTGCATAGTATTTCATTCTGATGAGCCACCGCCAAGCTATCATTCAGCCTCCATGATCATGTGTTTGTTATTGGCCAAAAACTCATCAAGCGAGGTGAAGGAGGATGGGGCAAAACTCCCTAGAGAAATGGAGGTTGGCTTATAACCATAAAGAGATTCACTAGAAGTCTGTTTGCAAGGAATTATGGAATGTTGTAATGTGCCAATACTCGCCAATGTTAACGAATGTCCCCACTTCTTTGGCTTGTGAAGACACAACATCTCAAATACATTTCCACACCTATTAAGTCTCTATGTCTCGCCATATGATTGAGGATGGTAAGCGAATTCATATCCAGCTTGTACACATCAACAAAAATCCCACATCGGACGTGAAGAAGTAAGTGAGGCGCCACCTACACTATAAATAAGCGTAGGGTCAAGCCGCTCATTGCACGAAAATCATAAGAACCAATAGAGCTCTTAAAAGAGAGAACTCTAGTTTTGTAGTAAATATATTTTCTTTGAGAGAAAGCTTTTCCGTAGCAATCCTTAGAGAATTTCGTGGTCGTTCATGTGAATTACCGCTGGCAGCGGACATGTGGACGGCTCATAAAGCGTCAATCATTTGGATCATCCGGGTAATTGTTCTATCTTCTTGTTGGTAATTGTTCATATCTTATTGTTTATGTATTTTCTTTGTTCTTCAAAGTCCAGGTAATTGTTCTATCTTCTTGTCGGTAATTGTTCTATCTTCTTGTTTATGTATTTTCTTTGTTCTTCAAAGTATGTCCCTAGGTCTAGGAAATCTTTCTGTTTCATTTGCATTGCGCAACTCGCTTTGATTTCCTTACATTGTGACACCCCGTCCTGGAAATCGAATCAATTTACTACAGAATTATAGAAGTAAATTACAATCTGTGAGCAATTCCGGAAGTAAACTACAATCTACGAGCAATTCATGTAGCAAAATAAATTCTCACATTAGTTAATCGCAAGAAACACGACTTAATCAACGAGATCACGATGAAATCTAAAATTAGTGTTCATGCGCATAAATTGGGAAACAAAAGGGAGATCACGAACTCTAAAATTAGGGTTCATATGCATATAAATTGGGAAACAAAAGGGAAGAATCACATCGCTGAAAAATCATATTGATTAACCAGGATTGGATCCTCATTGCACAGCCACATATCATCATGATTGCTTGTGTCTGCAATTTGGATAACCGAAAGCAGTTAAAAGTTACATTTATTTCTATTTTTCTTGAGTCGGCTAAGAGGTTCAATAGGTTAATTAAGTTGTTTCCGATATTAGAATTTTGATTTTTCTTTAAGAGCGATAGCATTATAATTAGATAGTCATTAACTATGACTTTTCTTCTACTTTTTTTTTTTGAAAAGACAACTTTTCTTCTACTTTTAAGTTAATGAAAAATCTAATATTAATTAGGTTAGAACAAAATAATTTTGAACGGGCACTTTGCCTCTAAATCAAAGGAGCAAAAATCACACATCAACAAAAATCCCACATCGGATGTGAATAAGGAAGTGAGACGCCAACTACACAATAAATAGAAATGAGGGTCAAGCTGCTCATTGCACGAAAATCATAAGAAGCAAGAGAGCTCTGGAAAAGAGAGAACTCTAGCTCTTTAGTAAATATATATTTTCATTGAGAGAAAACTTTTCTAGTAGTAGTCCTTAGAGGATTCCGGTGGTCGTTCGTGTGAATTACCTCCGGAGGCCGGACACGTGGACGGATTCCGGTGGTTGTTTATGTATTTTTTTGTTCTTCAAAGTCTGTCATCGGGTCTAAGAAATCATTTTGTTTAATTTGCGTTGCGCAATTCGCTTACACTGTGACACCCCGTCCTGAAAATCGAGTATTACGAAACTAAACTACAATCTATGAGCAATTATGGAAGTAAACTACAATCTACAAGCAATTCCTGTAGCAAGATCGATTCTCACATCAGTTAATCGCAAGAAACACAACTTAATCGATGAAATCACGATCAACTCTAAAATTAGGGTTCATGCGCAAAAATTGGGAAACAAAAGGGAGATCACGATGAACACTAGAATTAGGGTTCATGCAAATAAATTTGGAAACAAAAAGGAAGAATTACATCACTGAAAACTCATATCAATTAACTAGGATTGGACTCCTCACTGCACACCCACGGATCATCATGACGACTTGTGTCTGTAGTTTGGATAACCGAAAGCACTTTTTTTTGAGGATAGAAAGAACATTTTTTAAAGACCGAAAGCACTTAAAAGTTCTATTTATTTCTATTTTTCTTGATCGATTAGGAGATTAAATAGGTTAATTAAGTTATTTCCGATATTAGATTTTTAAGTTTTCTTTATGAGCAATTGGATCATAATTAGATATTCATTAACGGCGGCTTTTCTTCTCCTTTAATTAAAGAAGCAAATGCAATAAGAAATATAATAATATCTTCATTGATTGATAGATAATACACAACAGAGCAATTATACCTTATCAGTGATTTTATGGTGCTTCTGGACCAAATAATTGGGCCATCACCACGTCATCAATTTGAAAATACATCATTGGTGGTTGGTTTTTAAACACAGGAGACCACCACAAATCCCTTAAATTCTATTGGCTTGACCACCACCAGTGAATTGGTCCGAACCGATGCGGATCCACAATATACTATAGGGGTCATGCGACCCGTAAAAAATAAGAATACTCTATATTTTACCTATAGAAAAATTTTTGACCCGTGAAAAAAATTAATTACTTAGAAAAATTTACTGACCCATCAATAACATTATTTCTGATCCACCACTGCTCTGTAACCATAGTAAAATTTATGATACCTTATATCACCAACATTGGAATCTAACTAGTACCTTAGGGATTCTCACATTATTATCCAAAGGTCTACACATCACCACATGTGAAACAAAAATGCTACACTTGTCAATCCCACACACACTTATCACTATAAGTGCTACTACTTATCATCTACACCATTTATACTCTTATCACCCCCTTCAAACGAAACTTGGTGTCTATCAAGTTGAGTTTGGCCCTGGAAGCAGCAAATGCATTATATCCAAGGGGCTTTGTCAATGTATCAACTAGTTGTCCAGGACCCCATTTGGTGGACTGGTGGACCTGTATTAGTATTTTGGCCATAACATTCGGCTCCCGTGTCCGTTTCACGTGTAGGACCCCATTTCGGAAAGCTCTTTCCGATGCCAACGACACAGTGCACTTATCGGGGATTTTGGTGGATTTTTGCAGACCCCAATTGGTGGATTGGTGGACCCGTGCTAGTATTTTTGCCATAACTTTTGGTTCCGGTGTCTGTTTCACATGTATGACCCCATTTCGGAAAGCTCTTTACAATGCCGACGAAATGGTGCACTTCTCGGAGATTTTAGGTGGATCAGTGCATATCTCGGGGATTTTGGTGGATTTTTGCAGGACCCCATTCGGTGGACTGGTGGACCCGTGTTAGTATTTTGGCTATAACTTTCGGTTCCGATGTCCGTTTCACGTGTATGACCCCATTTCAAAGAGCTCTTTCCGACTCAGACGACATGGTACATTTCTCGGGGATTTTCGGTGGATCAATGCATATCTCCGGGATTTCAGTGGATTTGTGTATAACCCCATTTGGTTGAATGGTGGACCTGTGTTATTATTTTGGCTATAACTTTCGGCTCCGGTGTCCGTTTCACGTGTAGGACCCCATTTCGAAAAGCTCTTTCCGATGCCGACGACATGGTGCACTTCTCATGGATTTTCAGTGGACCAGGGCATACATTTGGGATTTTGGTGGATTTGTGCAGGACCCCATTTGGTGGATGGTGGACTTGTGCTAGTATTTTAGCCATAAACTTCGGTTTCGGTGTCTGTTTCGCGTGCAGGACCTTATTCGAAACGATCGTTCCGACGCACACGACATGGTGCACTTCTCTGGGATTTTCGGTGGATCAGTGCATACCTCGGGGATTTTGATGTATTTGTGCAGGACCCCATTTGGTGGACTGGTGGACCTGTGTTCATATTTTGGCCTTAGCTTTCGGCTCCGGTGTCCATTTCACGTGTAGGACCCTATTTTAGAAAGCTCCTTCCGATGCGATTTATATGGTGCACTTCTCGGGATTTTTTTGGATCGGTACAAACCTCTGGGATTTCGGGGGATTTGTGCAAGACCCCATTTGTTGGACTGGTGGACCTGTGTTATTATTTAGGCTATAACTTTTGGCTCAGGTGTCCATATCACGTGTAAGACCCCATTTTGGAAAGCTCTTTCCGATGCCGATGACATGGTGCACTTCTCGGGGATTTTTGGTGGATCACTGCATACCTTAGGGATTTTGGTGGATTTGTGCAGGACCCCATTTGGTGGATTGGTGGACCTGTGTAAGTATTTTGGCCATAACTTTCGGTTCCGGTGTCCGTTTAATGTGTAGGACCCTATTTCTGAAAGATCTTTCCGATGCCTAAGACATGGTGCCCTTATCGAGGATTTTCGGTGGATCAATGCATACCTCGGGGATTTAGGTGGATTTGTGCAGGACCTTATTTGGTGGATTTGTGGACTTGTGCTAGTATTTTGGCCATAACTTTCGGTTCCGGTGTCCGTTTCGCGCGCACGACCATATTTCGGAAAGCTCTTTCCTACGCAGAGGACATGGTGCACTTCTCGGGGATTTTTGTGGATCATTGCATACCTCGGGGATTTTGATGTATTTGTGCAGGACCCCATTTGGTGGACTGGTGGACCTGTGTTAGTATTATGGCAATAACTTTCGGCTCCGGTGTCCGTTTCACGTGTATGATCCCATTTCGGAAAGCTCTTTTTGATGCCGAAAACATGGTACACTTCTCGGGGATTTTTGGTGGATCAGTGTATACCTCGGGGATTTTGGTGGATTTGTGCAGGACCTTATTTGGTGGATTGGTGGACCTGTTCTAGTATTTTGGCCATAAATATCGGTTCCGGTGTCTGTTTCGTGTACACGACCCTATTTCGGAAAGTTCTTTCCGACGCAGAGGACATGGTGTACTTCTCGGAGATTTTCCACGGATCAATGCATACCTCGGGGATTTTGATGTATTTGTGCAGAACACCATTTGGTGGACATGAGGACCTGTTTTAGGATTTTGGATATAACTTTCGGTCCGGTGTGCGTTTCACGTGTGGACCCTATTTCGGAAATCTCTTTCCGATGCCGACGACATGGTAAACTTCTCAGGGATTATTGGTGGACCAGTGCATACCTCGGGGATTATGGTTGATTTGTGCAGCACCCCATTTGGTGGATTGGTGGACATGTGCTAGTATTTTGGCCATAACTTTCGGTTTCGGTGTCCGTTTTGCGTACATGACCCTATTTTGGAAAGCTTTTTCCGACGCAGACGACGTGGTGCACTTCTCGGGGATTTTCGGTTGATCAGTGCATACCTCAGGGATTTTGATGTATTTGTGCAGGACCTCATATGGTGGACCCGTGTTAGTATTTTGGCCATAACCTTCGGCTCCGGTGTCCGTTTCACGTGTAGGACCCCATTTCGGAAAGCTCTTTTCGATGCCGACGACATTGTGCACCTTGCGGGGATTTCGGTGGATTTGTGCAGGACTCCGTTTTGTGGATTGGTGGACCTGTGCTAGTATTTTGGCCATAACTTTCGGTTCCGGTGTCTGTTTCACGTGTAGGACCCCATTTCAGAAGGCACTTTCCGATGCTGACTATGTGGTGCACTTCTCGGGATTTTATTTGGATCGCATATATCTTGAGGATTTCGTGGATTTGTGCAGACCCTATTCGGTTGATCGGTGGACCCGTGGTAGTATTTTGGCTATAACTTTCGCCCGATGTCCATTTTACGTGTAGGACCCCATTTTGGAAAGCTCTTTCCGACTCCGACGAAATGGTGTACTTCACAAGGATTTTCACTCGATCAGTGCATATCTCGAGGATTTCGGTGGATTTGTGTAGGACCCCATTTTGTAGACTTATGGACCTGTGTTAGTATTGTGGCTATAACTTTCGGCTCCAGTGTCCGTTTCACGGTTAGGACCCCATTTCGGAAAGCTCTTTCCGATGCCGACGACATGGTGCACTTCTCGGGTATTTTCGGTGGATCAGTGCATACCTCGGGGATTTCGGTGGATTTTTTTGGTGCAGGACCCCATTTGGTGGACCTGTGCTAGTATTTTGGCCGTAACATTTGGTTCCGGTGTCCGTTTCACGAGCATGACCCTATTTCAGAAAGCCCTTTACGACGCAGACGACATGGGGCACTTCTCAAGGATTTTCGGTGGATCTATGCATACCTCGGGGATTTTGATGTATTTGAGCAGGACCCTATTTGGGGGACTAGTGGACCTGTGTTAGTATTTTGGCCATAACTTTCGGCTTCGGGGTCCGTTTCATGTGTAGGACCACATTTCGGAAAGCTCTTTCCGATGCCGACGACATGGTGCACTTCTCGGGGATTTTTGCTGTATCAGTGCATACCTCGGGATTTCGGTGGATTTGTGTAGGATACCATTTGGTTGACTGGTGGACCTGTGCTAGTATTTTGGCCATAACTTTCGGCTCCGGTGTTCTTTTCACGTGCAGGACCCTATTTCGGAAAGCTCTTTCCGACGCAGATGACATGGTGCACATATCGGGGATTTTGATGGATTTGTGAAGGACATCATTTGGTGGATTGGTGGACTTGTGCTAGTAATTTGGCCATAACTTTCGGTTCCGGTGTCCGTTTCACGTGTAGGACCCTATTTCGGAAAGCTTTTTCCGATGCTGGCGACGTGGTGCACTTCTCGGGATTTCGCCGATCGCTGCATATCTCGGGATTTTGGTGGATTTGTGCAGGACCCCATTTGGTGGACTTGTGGACCTGTGTTAGTATTTTGGCTATAATTTTCGGCTCCGATGTCCGTTTTACGTGTAGGACCCTATTTCGGAAACCTCTTTCTGATTTTTCAGGGGTAATGTATGGGTATTTCCGACTCATATGAAATTGTGCACTTCTCGGTGATTTTCACTGGATCAGTACATATCTCAAGGATTTTGGTGGATTTGTGTAGGACCCCATTTGGTAGACTTGTGGACCTGTGTTAGTATTGTGGTTATGCCGACGGCATGCTGCACTTCTCGGGCATTTTTGGAGGATTAGTGCATACCTAGGGGATTTTGGTGGATTTGTGCAGGACCCCATTTGGTGGATTGGTGGACCTGTGCTAATATTTTGTCCATAACAGTCGGTTCCGGTATCCGTTACGCGTGCAGGACCCTATTTCAGAAAGTTCTTTCCGACGCAGATGACATGGTGCACTTCTCGAGGATTTTTGGTGGATCTATGCATACCTCGTGGATTTTGATGTTTTTGTGCTGGACCTTATTCGGTGGACTGGTGGACCTGTGCTAGTATTTTGGCCATAACCTTCGGCTCCGGTGTCTGTTTCACGTGTAGGACCACATTTCGGAAAGATGTTTCCGATGCCGATGACATGGTGCACTTCATGGCATTTTTGCTGGATCAGTGCATACCTCGGGATTTCGGTGGATTTGTGCAGGATCACATTTGGTGGACTGGTGGACCCTTGCTAGTATTTTGGCGATAACTTTTGGCTCCGGTGTCCATTCCATGTGCAGGACCCTATTTCGGAAAGCTCTTTCCGACGCAGAGGTAATGGTGCACTTCTCGGGGATTTTGGTGGATTTGTGCAAGACACAATTTGGTGGATTGGTGGACCTGTTCTAGTATTTTGGCCATAACTTTTGGTTCCGGTGTCCGTTTCACGTGTAGGACCCCATTTCGGAAATCACTTTCTGATGCCAAAGACATGGTGCACTTCTCGGGATTTTCGCTGGATCAGTGCATATCTCGGGGATTTCGGTGGAATTGTGCAGGAATCCATTTGTTGGACTGATGGACATGTGTTAGTATTTTGGCTATAACTTTCGGCTCCTATGTCCGTTCCACGTGTAGGACCTCATTTTGGAATGCTTTTTTCAACTCTGACGACATGGTGCACTTGTCGAGGATTTTGGTGGATATGTGTAGGACCCCATTTGGTAGACTGGTGGACCTGTGTTAGTATTTTGGCTATAACTTTCGCCTCCAGTGTCCGTTTCACATATAGGACCCGCTTTGAAAGTCGCTTCCGATGCCGAAGACATGGTGCCCTTCTCGGGATTTTCGTGGATCGATGCATACCTTGAGGATTTTGGTGGATTTGCGCCGGACCCCATTTGGTGGATTGGTAGAACTGTGCTAGTATTTTGGCCGAAACTTTCGGTTCTGGTATCCGTTTCGCATGTAGGAACCTATTTCGGAAAGCCCTTTTCGATGCAGACGATATGGTGCACTTCTCAGGGATTTTCGGTGGATCAGTGCATACCTCAGGGATTTTAATGTTTTTGTGAAGTACCCCATTTAGTGGACTGGTGGACCTGTGTTAGTATTTTGGTGATAACTTTTGGCTCCGGTGTCCTATTCATGTGTAGGACTCCATTTCGGAAAGCTCTTTCCGATGCTGACGACATGATTTACTTTTCAGGGATTTTTGCTGGATCAGTGCATACCTCAGGGATTTCGGTCCTATTTGGTGGACTGGTGGACCCGTGTTACTATTTTGGCAATAACTTTCTTCTCCGATTTCCATTTCACGTGTATCACCCTATTTCGGAAATCTCTTTCTGACTTAGATGACATGGTGCACTTTTTGGGGATTTCCGTTGGATCAGTGCATATCTCGGAGATTTCGGTGGATTTGTTTAGGCACCCATTTGGTATATTGGTGGACCTGTGTTAGTATTTTGGCTATAACATTCGGCTCAGGATTCCGTTTCACGTGTAGGACGCCATTTTGGAAAGCCCTTTCCGATGCCGACGACATGGTGCACTTTTTAGGGATTTTTGCTGGATCAGTTCATACCTCAGGGATTTCGGTGGATTTGCGCAGGACCCCATTTGGTGGATTGAGGGACCTGTGCTAGAATTTTGGCCATAACTTTCGGTTCAGGTGTCCGTTTCACGTGTAGGACCCAATTTCGGAAAGCACTTTCCGATGCTGAAGACTTGGAACACTTCTCGGGGATTTTCGGTGGATCAGTGCATACCTCAGGGATTTCGGTGAATTTGTGCAGGACCCTATTTGGTGGTCTAGTGGACCCGTGTTAGTATTCTGGTGTCCGTTTCACATGTCGGACCCTATTTCGGAAAGCACTTTCCGATGACGACGACATGGTGCACTTCCCGGGGATTTTCGTTGGATCTGTCCATACTTTGGGTATTTCGGTGCATTTGTGGAGGACCCTATTTGTGGGACTGGTGGACCTGTGCTAGTATTTTGGCATTAACCTTCGGCTCCGGTGTCCTTTCCACGTGTAGGACCTCATTTCGGAGAGCACTTTCTGATGCCGACGACATGGTGCACTTCTCGGCGATTTCCGGTGGATTAGTGCATACCTCGGGGATTTCAGTGGTTTTGTGCAGGACCCTATTTGGTGGAATATGGACCAATGTTAGAATTTTGGTTATAACTTTCGGCACCGAAGTCTATTTAACGTGCATGACCCTATTTCAGAAAGCTCTTTCCGATTCAAACGACTTGTTGCACTTTTCGAGGAATTTTGATGGATCAGTGCATATCTCAGGGATTTCGGTGGATTTGTAAAGGACCTCATTTTGTAGACAGAAGGACCTGTGTTAGTATTTTGGCAATAACTTTCGGCTTTGGTGTTCGTTTCATGTGTATGACCAATTTTCGGAAATGTTGGTCCCTTGAAAAGGCTTTGGTTAAGTTTAGAGGGGGGGTGAATAAACTTAACACTTAAAACTTTTGGAGTTAACAAACTCGGCAAAGAACTTCAAAGAACCTCGCCGATACCTCGATGAGTCTGGCGACACCTCGAGAGCCTTCTTGATACACATGAGTCTCACCGCAGCTTGAGTTTACTGAATTTGTGCAGCGGAATTATATAAAAAATTAAGCCTTATTACTTGTTGTTAAAAATGATACTAAGTATTAGATACTCAGTAGTGTATGTGTGTGAGTTCAGTTGCTAGATTTAGTAGGTTGATGTGTACAATAAGCTAATTGCAGAATGTAAGTGTAGAAAGTAAGTAGGCAGATTTTATAGTGGTTCCAGGTAATGTAATCCTGTCAGTCCACTCTTCTCCTGTGATGTTGGAGGTAATTCACTAGAGATCTTTGATGTATCTGTTACAAAGATTCCTAAGGTTGCTTGTCCTTCACCAATAACTATGGCTTCACCAATAATAAGGGTTTTGCGTCCTTTTAAAACCCTTGTTGAGAATCAATTTCAGACTACCCTTAAATGTCTTCAATCTGAGTGGGGGAGAGTATAGGATTTTTGAGACTTACTTAAAAGATAATGGGATCCTGTTTAGACATCCTTGTCCACATGGCCATAGTCAACATGGTAGAGCTCAGAGAAAGCACATACATATAATGGAAACGGGCCTCACCTTGTTAGCCCAATCCTCAATGCCACTTCATTTTTGGTGGGAGAGTTTGGAACAAGTTGTTATGATCATCAATGATCTACCTACACCAATTCTTGGTGGTCAATCTCCTTCTCAAGTTCTGTTCAAAATCAAACCTAATTACTCCAAAAATAAGGTGTTTGGGTATGCTTGCTACCCCAACCTAAGGCCCTTTAGTAACCATAAATTCAGTTATCATTCCACTAAATGTGTCAACCTAGGACTTAGTGCACAACACAAAGGGTATAATTGTCTAGATACCACTAGCAGAGTTTACATTAGCAGGGATGTGGTCTTTAATGAATCTGCTTTCCCTTTCAAGGATGGCTTCTCACAGGGTCCACATATGACTGTGTTAGTTGATCCTAACCTTATGCATACCTTTCACTTGCCTGCTAGTCCTGACACTTCTATTGTTAGTCCTGACACTCCCACATCTTTCCCTGTGAACACTGTCCCTCAATCTTCTAATCCTAATCGTTCTAATACACAAATCACTGATCTTGAATCCAATACTCTTAGATCACCTGTGTTGTTTGATTATGAATATCTTGGTTCCTCAAACTTACCATCACCTTTTTCTGATCCCGCAGACTCACCATCATCATCTAGTCATCTTTAGTCCTCACTTAGTCCTGAGGCTCCTCCCTCACCTGTCACTAAACAACTTGCCATAGTTCATTTTATGCAAACTAGATCCAAAAGTAGGATCTTCAAACCCAAAGTTTATCAATCCTCTATAACACATACCAATCTTTCTGCTCACCTTTTTGAACCTGCTAGGGTATCAGAAGCTTTGGACAGTCCTTAGTGGAAGCAGGCAATGGTAGAAGAGTTTCAAGCACTGCAACATAATCACACTTGGGATCTTGTACCACCTAAGACATGGCAGAATCTAGTTGGAAATATGTGGGTTTTTAAATGAAAACTGAAGCCAAATGGAACTGTTTCAAAACACAAGGCCAGACTTGTTGCAAAAGGGTATCTACAAACCTATGGTACTGACACATTTAGTCCCGTTGCAAGAGCTTTTACCATCTGAGTTATTTTATCCTTAGCCGTTCATTTTAAATGGTCAATCAGGCAGATGGACATCAACAATGCCTTTTTGAATGGTCCAATTCAGGAAGACATATTTATGCCTCAAATAGAGGGTTTTGTGGATTATACCAAACCCCTGTTTGTCTATAAGTTGAATAAAGCATTATATGGCCTGAAACAGGCCCCAAGGGACTGGTTTGTGGCTCTTAGAGCCCAAATGATGGAATGTGGATTCACACAATCAAGGAAGATACCTCATTGTTCATTCTTCATGCTAAGTCTCAAATGCTTTATGTTTTAATATATGTTGATGACATCCTTGTTACAGGGGAGTTCATTTGTTGATTAAAAATTTGCATGGATGTTGAACTCTAGATTTGCTCTCAAAGATCTAGGACATGTCTCTCACTTTCTGGGCAAGCAGGCATATAGAGATTCTACTGGTCTAACCTTGTCTCAACAGCATTATGCAGCCCAGCTGCTAAAAAGATTGAATATGGAAAATATCCTATGACTGCATGACATCATTTTGAGTCCCAATCAAGGAGAACCAATGAAGAATCCTTTACTTTATAGGAGTGCCATTGGTGGGTTACATTTTCTAACTTCTACTAGACCGGATCTGGCTTATGCTGTCAACTATTTAAGTCAATTCATGGAAGTCCCAACTGTTGAGCATTGGTTGGCTTTGATAAAGGTTCTCAGATATGTCAAGGGAACACTGCATTTCTATTTGTTCATACCTGCTGGCGGATCTATGTTTTTGCAGGGCTTTTCTGATGTAGATTGGGCTTCCTTCCCCCCTGATAAGAAA
Source organism: Gentiana macrophylla (assembly GCA_026214975.1). Taxonomy (NCBI): domain Eukaryota; kingdom Viridiplantae; phylum Streptophyta; class Magnoliopsida; order Gentianales; family Gentianaceae; genus Gentiana; species Gentiana macrophylla. The sequence goes on along the minus strand of CM047808.1, from coordinate 104,115,910 downwards.
TCTATAACAGGGTACTCTATTTTTCTTGGAGGAACACTTGTATCCTGGTGCTCAAAGAAACAAGGTGTTATATCTAGATCAAGTACATAATCAAATACATATCTTCAAAAATGTGGATGCAGAAATGTCTTGGATTTGTCAATTATTGAAGGAAATGAAGATCAGCCGTCAGGATTCCAAAAATCTGGTGTGATAATATAGGGGCTGCATCTTTTGCTCAGAATCCTGTATACCATGCTAGGACTAAGCACATAGAGGTGGATGTTCATTTTGTTAGAGGCAAAGTGCTAAACAAGGAGTTGATTGTGAGCTACATTCCATCAGATGCACAAGTTGCAGATGCCTTCACTAAAACCTTACCTGCTGTGCCATTTATTAATTTCAGAAGGAAACTTAATGTCCTTTCTAGCACATATAGTTTGAGAGGGGGTGTTGGAAATGTAGCTTGATATAATGTGTTTGTAAGGGTATTAACTTGAGGGTATTTATGGTAATTAGTAATACCATTAATCACTGCTTCTATATTATGTAATTCTGTACTCCAACAAATCTACTGGAAATATATCCAAGAATATCTATTTTTTTGTTTGTCTTATCAAATAGGGTCACTGGTCCAATCAGCTCGCACCTGCATAAGACGAGCTGGACCGGTCATACCCCAGCCCGACTCGCACCATTATGATACTTATCATTGGTCATGCGAGGGGCGTCGGAGTCAAAGCCTTTATACGCCGCAGATCAGACAAGATGAAACACTGGGGGCCGAGTTAATCGCCTCTCAACCCGAAGCCCGTAGAGCTAAGCAGCAAATTCAGGTTACATAATAGTGCAATATTGACGAGATGCATGTCAGCCCGCAAAACATAAGCCTGGCCCGCATTATTGTATTAATATTTATATTTACATATGGAATGTGCTCTTTTAGCCCTCAATGTAACCACCGACTATGTAAGCCCTATAAATATCGACACCTTAAACCCTAACAGGGGACGGATAATAATAAATACCGGCAAAGCCTTGTCAATTCGTCGACTGTCTTGGTGTTCTTGAGTGTTCTTCATATCTTCATACATTTCTAGAGCTAAAACCCACAAAACATGCTTCCAATCCAGATATCCGCATAAACACACCGCTAAATCTTGTTTGTGAATTTTCCGACAATATCACTTAGTATAAAAGAGTTATATACGAAGGATTGAGTTTATGGTGAATTACTGTAAATATTGAGTTTGCGGTGATATTGACTAAAGTTTGAGATCTTACGGTCAGACAATAATTAGTGCCACATAACACTAAGAGTGTGACCCCTTGATTCAGGTCATCGGTGTTGGGCACCTTATGGTTGCACTTATATGAGAAAAAGTTCCCATTGCGCTGGACCGATTAGATATGACGATCTCGCACTAAGCCTATAACGAGAGATTTTAAGAATCATTAGATGGTCAATATTTATGGATTTAATTTTAATCCACATCTGATTATAGACTTATGCCTTTTTAAGGCGTTTAAAGAAAATCAGAATAGTGGAAGAGACTCTGAAATGTGGTTTTTTTATTGAATTGTTTTTTTCCAATGATACAATAGAGAATTTATAGGCTTATACTACTTAGCCTGTAAGCAACATTTATTACAAAGATCATATGTAATCAAAATACAATCATAAGAATCATTTAACATTAATTATAAGAATTATTCTACATTAATGGTGTGATCAATCAGATCTTCAAATTTTGTCTTCTATCACCTCCTCAAACGAGGCCGGGTTTGGAGGCCGAGTTTGTCTTGGCATAATTTGGAGGTCATCTCCACTCCGCGTGTCTTCCGAGTCCATAGTTGTGATTTTGGAGGCATCTCCACTCCGACGGTTCTTTTTCGGAGTCCATTGTTGTGATTTTGGAGGGCATCTCCACTCCGAGGATTTTTTTTGGAGTCCATAGTATTGACTTTGGAGGGCATCTCCACCCCGGCTGTTCTTCCGAAGTCCATAGTTGTGATTTTGGAGGGCATCTCCACTCCGGCTGTTTTTCCGGAGTCCATAGTTGTAATTTTGGAGGGCATCTCCACCCCGGTTGATTTTGGAGGGCATCTCCACCCCGGCTATTCTTCCGGAGTCCATAATTGTGATTTTGGAGGGCATCTCCACTCCGGTTGTTTTTCCGGAGTCCATAACCGGAGCACGCCTTTTTCGGCTCTTCCGAAGTCCATTAATAATTTGTATGTGATTTCCTCGACCCACGTGTTTTTAGGCTCTTCCAATAGTCAAACGATGCTTGGATTGTTTTTATGACATCAGCCTCCGGTTGCAATTGTTACTGTGGATCTGCAAAAAATTTCAATCTCACCTGAAAATATACATAAAATGGATGGTGAAAGAAAAATAAAATGCTATATGACAAGATTAATCATTTTTATTACTAAAAAGAAATTGGACTAAAAAGGACAGTGACAATAGGAATTTATTTATTATTATTATTATTTTTTTGGTTGAATGTCTTCTGTTTATTTGACCGGCACCGGAAGGAAGGGATGGGATTGGATCTATTAACTAAAAATTAGAAAACTCTTTAAGGAAAAAGTAAAAAAAAAAATTAAAAAAAAAAATTTGCTCATGCAAGATCTCATGGTTATGGATTGTGCCAGCCTGGTGGCCGAGACACATATTGCAAGAGATGGTATGTGCTCGTATAGAAATGTGTTGGATTGAAATTACTGGAAGATTCTATAAAAATTTGGCTGAAATTTTTGGCTGTGATGATGATTGAAAATAATGGACGAGGCTATAAAAAATTGTTTAAAAGCGGAAGAGGATCGGGCGAGGGTTCATCAATGTTAAGGTACACGAACCCTCGTCCTTGGCTCTGATACCATAAAGAAAATCAGAATAGTGGAAGAGACTCTGAAAGGTGGTTTTTTTATTGAATTGTTTTTTTCCAATGATACAATAGAGAATTTATAGGCTTATACTACCTAGCCTCTAAGCAACATTTATTACAAAGATCATATGTAATCAAAATACAATCATAAGAATCATTTAACATTAATTATAAGAATTATTCTGCATTAATGGTGTGATCAACTGTATCTTCAAATTTTGTCTCAGCGTTTGATTTGGCAGTATGGTTAGCTCAATGACTTTTTTCTTCATCCCGACCATTTTTGCATCACTCTGGAATAGATAACCGGGAATGTAACTCACAAAGATGGAGTCAACTCTTTCCTCGAAAGAGAAAGTATATAGACAGTTCTCTCGGTTGTTAATTTTGGAACTGATCGATCACACAAACCTATGATATGATCAACGATATCGCTCACTAGTGGATTAATGGTAGTTCGAGGATAAGATTTATGGAGGTTTTTTGGACAATGATGGCACCATATACGAACTGTCTGTGGAGGGTTATATCAATGAGCACTAGGTAACTATTATTATAGTAGAGTAAATATATTCTATATTACGGAAGAGTGTCGTTTTGGCTCTATGGTGATACGATGCCAAGTTAATGAGGTGAGTGATTCGACTAAAGAGTTTGGTCCATCATTTGAATCGTTCGAGTTTTTGGATATTGGTCAATGATCCCGGACTTGTCTACTCGTAAATCACAATAGTAGCACTTGAAGATAAATGGAAAAATGGTTTTTCTTAGAATCAACTAAAAACTGTTTTTCCTAAGTTAAAGTATTTATGTATAAAAGTGAAAAAAAATAGTTCTTATTTAATAATATAGTAATAGGTTATTTAATAATGAATAAAATTAAGTAAATAAGGTTTACATAATTTTATATGGCTATTAAGTGGTCAAATAATTAAATACGAAAGAGTTTCATACATAGGCTAATTATATAATAAGATTAAGTAAGTCAGTATTAAATGGGTTTTCTACTTAATAAGATTAAGTTAGGAAATCCTTTAAGGGCTTTTTACCTACAAGGGGGCCCAAAAGGGTCTAAATGCACATATAATGGATTAGCCTAAGAAAATGATCTAGATGCTTCAACTAATGCCCTGATTGGTCATATTTAAAGGTTCATATCATTTTCATGAAAAAAGGGAGCATTCTATAGATTTTAATACTTAGTAGATTCTAATGATAAAGATAGGATCTTTGGAGCATGAGTTTTTGGAATCTTTTGGAGCATTTCTAAATAAAGGTTGCACCATGTAGAAGAGGTCTTGTCGGAATATTGTGGAATCTACTATCCACGTCATCATCTTCTTTGGTGGTATTACTTAATTATACAACCTCTGATTAGATCTAGTTTATGTTTATATTTAGATAAAAATGCTAAAAAGTTCTTATTGTGATGTTTACGCTGCTACTTTTTGTATGATGTGACTGTGATATTACTGGATCTATTTATTCCCGATGTGTGTCGCTGCCACCAAAATTTTGGTGGTGATACTGCAGATGCATCGGTGATGAAGTTGGGGGTACTAAGGTAGCTTGAGACCTATGCTTGACCAGGGGAGGCCTCAAAATCTCTTTGATAACAACCAAGGACGGAGCTAAGGGGGGCTAAACCCATCCGGCGAAAAAAAAAATATTCACTAAAAAAACTTATATAATCAAACTTAGATCAGTAAAACATCTTATTTAAGTTCATCCGATTGTCCGAATATAAAGTTCTTGGCTATTCAAAAAAAAAAAAAAAAAAAAAAAATCCTGGCTCTGTCATCGATAACAACCCAAAAAATTGTGCATAAATTCTAGTTTTGTATGAAGTTGTTAAATCACAAAAGGTAGTATTTAATTGTGAACTGTGATATTTCCTCTTTAAAAATTAGTGATATATTGATATTATTACTAATAATGTGACATATATGAGAAAATAAGTTTATTAAACCACAAAAGATCGGAGCCTCTAAATCGTGAATATTTTTTAAGAGACCAACGTAATTCATGGTTTACTAACCTTACAGCCGAGGACAGACGTGGAAACTTAGCAAAATGAATAAAGTGGAACCTACCCGGACGCATCATGTGATGTGGCTTATTTTTAGAACTTATCATAATGTAAGACATAATGATCATTAAGTAACCCGTTACGATTAAAGAAGGAAAAATAGGTCAGTAACCCGTTGTGTCGAGGGGTTAAATTTTTTTTGGGTATGATTACTGTTATCAGCTTTCTGTACTATTTGCATCAAATTTTTACGTCACCCCGTTTAGGTAAATTGCACACAGAGCAGAAGAAGCCAAAAGTAGGAACAATGTGAAAAGATAAAATAAGATAGAAATTAACAGTGAAGGGTCTGAGAAAGGTAAAAGACTAGGGAGGGCCGGAGCTAGTTGATAAGTCAAAGACTGGGCCGACACGGACCTCTTGCAGGGTGCAAGATCAGGTGGGAGACGAGGCCCCTCGTACGGCATGCCTTAGTTGGCAATCAATGAAACTATAACTTTTTTTTTTTTCTCCGGTAGAGTTTTTGATGTTGTAGTAACATTCCGAATTTTTATGAAAAGAATCATTTCGCATAAATCGAAATATTATATTTATTATGAGAATGTCTTTTCATATAAATAAAAATCTTATTACATAACATTTTTTTTTTTTTCTACTTTTACTCTTCAAAATTTATGTTTTTTCGTACTGGTTGATTCTTTCCGAATTTCAGACAGATTGTTAAAAGTATTATTGATTCAATTTTTGTCAGAAAGTCTTTCTGACCGGTTTTGAGTATGAAAAACAATCAAATTCTGACTCGAATTGAATGAGAAAAATCATCCTTTTCCGACTCAAATTGGGTCAGAATAATTTGCAAACTCGTTGGTTCTGACCGAATTTCTGACGGAATGTTAAAGGTTTTCTTGACTCCATGTTAGTCAGAAAGTCTTTCTGACCGTTATTGAGTATGAAAAACATTTCAAAATCGGATTCAAATTGAATTAGAATATTCGTCTTTTTCTGACTCGAATTGGGTCAGAATAATTTGCTGTGAAAAGATGTTCCCGAATTAAGTTATATAAAAGAATTTGGGAAGTTATTTATGGGAAAGAAAATAAAATTTCCTATTAAGTGGGAAGTTGTCAAATTGTGAGAAATCAGAATGGTTCGAACATTGTTATGAGAAAAGACCAAAAGGAAAACAGAAACTAATTAAAGCAAAGAAAGGAATCTTCAATGTATCTTTTTAAATTGTGGCTTGGATTTCAGAATCAGGTATAAAAACGGAATCAACGGGAAAAGAGCATCGGTTTGGTACCAAAAGTTTGGAGCTATAAAAAGGTAATAGCTATGCCCTAGTTTTAGAATTTTTAAGTAATGAAATTTCTGTTGCTTAAGTTGCTCAATTTTTTTTATCACAATTAATTTAGGTTTAATTGTTGATCAATTGAGTTTTGGGTTGAGGATCAAGAGTTGTTGCAGTTTGTTGGAGTTTTGGCTTTAATCGCATTGGAATCCAAGTAAGAAGGTCTTCATATTGAACTATTCATGTTTATAATGTTTGGTGATTGTTATAAGTAATTTGGTGTTGTTTTGCTGCCACTTTTGTGTTTCTTTTGCTGTTAAAAGTGTTAGAACTGGTTTGGAAATCATATAATGCAGAAAATGGTGGTATTTAAAATAGTGTTAGAACTGGTTTGGAAATCATATAGTGATTAAATTAAAATGGTGGTATTTATTTATTATGAATAAATTAAATACAAGATATTAAATATATTGATTAATTAAAGAATATTCCGGATGCCAATTTAATGGCTATGGGGCGCAGGTGACTAGTGTATAAGATAGACTTGGATTGTGCAATTTAATTAATGATATTATCATTAGATAATAGATTTATGGTAATATGATAAAGATATTGAATATTATATATTGACAATATCTTGGATTTATTTAATATAAGATATTAAAATAAATGAGATAAATTTAGAATATTTATTTTCCTTATTTTGTTAGTAAAATGTTTTCTTTCACATTAATATACTAAGAAGCTTCTCCCAATGAGAGTGGGAACACATAGGGGCGCCACTTTCTCCTATATAAGAAAGGGGTTGGTTAGCTATTTTGTATATCACAAATAGAAGAGTTCTAATTTACAAAATAAACTAACAGCTTTTTAGAGAGAGAGAAAATGCCGGTCTAGCAACCGGATTTTTCTAGTAGCTATCCAAGGAGGATTCCGGCGAGGTGCTCATGTGGATATCGGTAGAGGCCGGACACGTAGACGGCCCATGCGTACTACTACTCTCCATTGACGGTCAAAGCGTTGATCTATTAGATCAAGCAAGGTAATCACCGTCAACTTCTTAAGGCTTTTATTGTATTAAACGAAATCGATCTTGGGATCAGAAATCAAATTTTGAATTCCGCTGCGTTAAACTAGTTGATTTCCTAATAGTGGTATCAAAGAGAACTTCGAAGTTAAGCAATAAGCACTCATTAAATTGCGTAGTAATTAATCAATAGATGCAAGATCTAGATTCGCGAAACGAGAAACAAAAAAAATGATGAAAAAAATAATTTGGATAGGGAGCTCGGCCGACGGCGGCTCCCCACCGTGTAGCCGGCGGCGGTGGCGCCCTAGGGTGCCGCCGGCGGCTGGTTGTGCATGGTGGATCCCGAATTTTTGTTTGGTCATTTTGTGATATTTTATTGTGCATTGATATCTCCTTTATTTAGTTGGTGTCATGTGGCTAACTAACGGTTCAAATAGTTTGGGTCATTGGGATGCCACATGGCATTAAAGTAATATCGGTCTTTCCAAACTTTGTTTGGAATAGGCATAGGCCATTATACAAATATTTGATTTTGAAAAAAGCCTAGGCCTAGACCCTTTTCGAAATATTGATTTTGGAAAGGGCCAATGTAGATGCCTTTTGGTTTTGTAAACCAAATGCATCTATTTTGATTATGAATCAAAAGGAAAGAAACTAAAGAGACCTAATTTTAATTTTGATTTAATGTTAAATAGTTCTAATTAATTAAAATTAAAATTGAAATTGTTTAAAATTAATAGTTAATTTTATTTCGATTGAAATTATTTAATTAATTAAACGTTAATTGATTATTTGATTAGATAAAATAAGACGCAAGTAGTTAAATTTTAATCTGTTTTTTTATAACATATTATTGTATGGATTAGATTATGTGTAGATATAATGTGATTATATGGACCTCGATTGATCATGGACTCGACCAATAGGATAGATGTGTGTGATTTACTTTATGTTGGTTTTCAAATTGTCCTAGGCCGTTATGAAGAACGTGAACTAGTTTATTTTCTGCATTTATCTCATTCTCGTTAGCTCCCCCCGTGTGCGGCGGGTGTATTAATTTATTAGATAGATTATTATGTAACAAGAATGGAGGCCAAAGAGATAGAGATTCCATTGGTGATGGCACATTAAAGATTCAATTGGCGGTTGCAACTACTCTTAGATTATGACCAGCGGTTTAAATCAGGTTTGTATTCGAAGCGCACTAGAAAAAAGTCCATGATCATACCGGTTCTTTTTGTGTGCGGAATGGTGTATTTTACTTTATATTGATAACGTAGAAATATGCACGTTTAGATCAGACCGTAATATAATTAAAAAAATTAATTAATTGAATTAATTTAAAATTATTCCCATGAAAAAAATCGAGTTACATTTGTCTCCCGATATTATAATAACGGTGATGAGCCCTTGTTCAGATCCAACTGATCGGCCCTCATTGGGAGTTGACCTACCTTGGGTATATCGTTATTATTGAGATATGAGATCTCATGAATATTTGGGTTACGACTTGACTGAATCTTGTGGTGATTGGCCCTCGTCAGGACCGTCTGATTTTAGAGACAAGGGGTTGTCTGTCACATAGATATGTGAATCGTCAAAGAGTTGACTAGCCAACCACTGGGAGCCGCATATGATGCGACTGGTAGGAGTACCCACCTTTCGAAATTGTCTCGATTGATCGGCCTCGTCGAAAATCGAGATAACTAGATTGCGTCCCAGCCACTAAAGGATTAATTATATTCTTGAAAGCCAATTAAGAATAGTTGGCTAGTGGGAGCAAAACTTAGATAAATTTTTAAGTGCAAATTTTTGGTTTTGTATGCATGAACTTTTACATATATTATCTTTACTTTATTGTTGAAGAAATGTCGAACAAATTGAATCTTCGTTTTATCATTGAAAACAAACTTGACGAATCAAACTTTCTCGACTGGGAAAGAAATCTCAAAATCGTTTTGAGACATGAAGGCATTTGCTATGTGTTGGAAAAACCCTTAACCAAGGACCCAAAAATTCTACGAATGAGGAGTCGGTTAAGAAGCATGGAAAGCACTGTTCTGACAGTGTGGAGGCTACTTGCATCATGCTTGCTTGTATGACACATGAACTTCAGAAACATCATGAGTCCATGGATGCTCACACCATAATGGTTCACCTGAAGGAGCTTTATGCTTCCCAGTCTCACACTGAGAGGTACGAGGTCTCAAAGGCACTGTTTGGTTGCAAGATGGCTCTGGGTATTCCAGTTGGTCACATGTGCTAAAGATGACCGGTTACATAGAGAGGCTTGAGAAACTTGACCGTAAGATGGTGCGTGAGTTTAGTGTTGAATTGATTCTGCAATCTCTACCGGACTCTTACCCGCGATTTGTGATGAACTATCACCGAACAAGATTGATTCCTCCTCCGAGGAGTTATTGAACATGCTCTAAAAGCTACTTGAAGGCCTTTGTTGGCGATGTGTTGCTCATGACTTCTTCCAAGGGCAAGAAAAAGGCCGAAAAGAAGATGAAAAATGCGAAGGAGGTTACGAAGCCGAAGCCTAAGATAGCCAAAGACAAATCCAAGGATGCTTGCTTCCATTGTGGCCATCCTGGCCATTGGAGGAGCGCAAGGCCTTGTTGAGCACCAAGAAGAACAAGCATAATGATGCTTCGACTTGGTATATTTATGATTGAGATCAATGTTGCTTCTTCTAAGTCTAACCACTTGGGTTTTAGATCTTTGGATGTGGTTCTCATATTTGTGCGGATATGCAGGGAATAAGAAGGACTAGAGATCTGAGAAGGATAAGTGGACCTTTACGCTGGGAATTGACCAAATGTTGCTACCCGAGCCTAGGAGTTTATTTTCTTTCGTTGCCCAGTGGGCTAATACTAGAATTAAATAACTATTATTTCACTCCTGCTCTTACGAAGAGCATTATTTCTATTACCGCATTGGATGTTGAAGGATTTTCTTTTATGTTTAAGAATAAATGTTGTTCTTTTTCATATGATGGAAAAGTTTATGGTACTGGCAAACTTGACAATGGTCTCTAAATATTCGATATGAATGTTGATATACTTAATATAAACAGCAAGAAAGCTAAAACAAGTGACTTTAATGAATCCTACTTATGGCATTATAGAATTGGCCATATAAATAAGAATCGCATTTCCAAACTCCATAAAGATGGAATGTTGGATCATTTCGATTATGAATCATTTGACACATCTGAAGCTTGTTTACTTGGAAAGATGACAAAGTCACCATTTAGTGGCAAAAGGATAATATCAATGAATTTCTTGAACTCGTTACATCTGATGTTTGTGGCCCAAAGCCAATTCAAGCTTAAGGAGGATACTCTTATTTTATCACCTTCATTTGATGACCATTCTCGATATGGTTATATATACTTAATGAAGTATAAGTTTGAAGATTTTGCAAAGTTCAAGGAATTTGTAAGTGGCGTGGAGAAACAACTATGTAAAGAAATCAAGAGACTTCGATCCGATCGAGGTGGAGAATACCTAGATGGAGAGTTTCAAGGCTACTTAAAGGAGAATGAGATTCTACCAGAATGGACTCCACCCAAACGACTCAAATGAGCAGGCGTGTGCGAGAAGAGAAATCACATTTTGTTAGACATGGTGTGATCCATGATGAGCTACTGTGATTCTTCCAAAATTGTTTTGGGGATACGCTCTAGAAACAACATCCTATACACTTAACCGAGTTCCATCAAAGCGGGTGACTCTGCCCATACGGTATGGCACAAGCGCACAAGAGGAAACCGAGTCCGGCATATCTTAAACCTTAGGCTTATCCGACTTATGTGAATCGGATGATGCCCGAAAAATTAGAGGCCATATCGACAAATGTCTATTCATGGGTTATCCTAGATAAACTAGAGGATACCAATTTTACCATCCAGAGAACAACGGTGTTTGTATCGATCTTCGGCCACTTTCTAGAGAAAGAGTTTATTCTGGATAGGGTTAGTGGGAGTAAAATTGATCTTGAAGAAATTCAAACCACTTACGGACAACGATCGGTTTATGGAGATAGAGTAGGCACCACATCTGAGATGAGGTGCAAACACATGCTCTAGAAACACAGACACCTCAAAAATCCACTAGAGAACGTCATTAACTTAAAAGTTAAAGCGGCGTATATCTCATGGAAGATGAGGACCACTAAATCGACGATGAGGTGTTGTTGATGAGGCATGACAAAGAGAAATGGCAAGAAGCCATGAATTCTGAAATGAAATCCATGAAAGACAACCAAGTTTGGAACTTAGTTGATCCTCCTATAGGAATAGTTCCCATAGGGTGCAAATGGGTCTTTAAGAGAAAGACCGACATGGATGGTAATGTAGTTACCTACAAGGCAAGGTTGGTGCCAAAGTGTTATAGATAACGACAAGGAGTTGACTATGATGAAACCTTTTACCAATTAACTATGGTAAAGTCCATTACAATTACGCTTGCTATTGCGGGATACCATGATTATGAGATTTGCATGATGGATGTGAAAACAACTTTCCTTAATGGGAATCTATCCGAGGAAGTGTACATGACACAATGAGGGTTTTACAACTCGATGATGCTAGGATGGTGTGCAAGTTGCAAATATATATTTATAGGTTGAAGCAAGCTTCTCGGAGTTGGAATATTCGTTTTGATGAGACTATCAAACCATTTGATTTCATCAAGAACGAAGATGAGCCATGTGTTTACAAGAAGGTTAGTGAGAGTGCCGTAGTTTTCTTAGTACTTTATGTAGATGCCATATTTCTCATAAGGAATGATATTCCTATGTTATAGTCGGTTAAAGTTTTGTTATCCAAGAACTTCTCTATGAAGGACTTGGGAGAAGCAGCCTATATTATGGGAATTAAGATCTATAGCGACAGATCTAAGAGGTTGCTTGGTCTGTCACAATCCACCTATATAGAAAAGATCTGAAGAGATTCAGCATGGAGCAGTCCAAGAGAGGATTGTTGTCCATGACACATGGGGTCTATCTATCGAAGGAAATGCGTCCTAAGGCAGAAGGAGAAATGGCACATATAAGTAGGATCCACTTATGCCTTGGCTATTGGGTCCATCAAGTATGCCATGTTGTGCACTAGACTGGATATCGCGTACCCTCTGAGTATGACTAGTAGGTTCCAGGAAAATCCAGGTGATTGTCACTGGATTGCAGTCAAGAATATTCTCAAGTACATGAAACGTACTATGGATATGTTCCTAGTTTTTGGGAACAATGATTTGTTATTACGAGGTTACACATATGCCAATTTTCAAACTGACAATGGTGACTTGAAGTCACAATCTGGTTTGTTATCACGCTTAATGGCGGAGCAATTAGCTGGAAGAGTTCCAAGAAGGATACTACTGCAGACTCTACAAAGGAATCCGAGTATATAGCAGCCTCGGAGGCAGCAAAAGAAGCGGTTTGGATGAAGAAGTTCATTGCTGAACTTGGTGTGGTTCTCTCTATTGAAGGTCCAGTCCCACTGTACTATGACAACAATGGGGCAATTGCTCAATCAAAGGAACCAAGGTCTCATCATAAGTCCAACATATGCTATGGTGCTATCACTTGATTAGAGAGATAGTTGATAGAGGAGATGTAAAGATAGAGAAAGTCCATATGGATGATAACATAGCTAATCCGTTAACCAAGGAATTGTCGCTGGCAAATCATGATAAACATGTTCACATGTATGGGCTTAGGCATATGGGTGATCGGCTTTAGTCCAAGTGAGAGATTGTTGAAATGGTGTCTTAAACCCAATCGGGTTGCACGGATCGATCGGATTGGGTCGTTTACAATCTATTTAGTTCATGTAATAACTTTATTACGATTAATAAAAGCACTTTTGTTATTATATATTTTGTTTATCTTATATGAACCAATTATGTTATTGAATATATAGTAACGCGTCCTTGGTGTCAAAGCGTGATAGGAAACCATGATAGTGATTATGGTTGATGAGATCTATATTCACTTTAATAAGTTTGATATTTAAATGTCTTTAGTCGTATGTATGCAGATCAAATGGGACATTGATAGTATGATTAGACTAGCACGTATTGAATGTCTTCTATCTTGTTGAAGATAGGGATAGATCTCTCTGTAAGATGTAATATCACCGGATGGATCAAGATCCACCCGATTCTGTGACGGAATAAATATCGAGATCTAAATCTAAGCGAACAAAATACATAAATAACAAATCTAAACTACGAGGGGGTTAGATACCAACCTTTATGGTGCAAAACACCAAGATCAAAGGTCAATCCAATCCGAGGTAGATGAGAGCCTAGTTGAGAAGCCAAAGTCTTCCAGCGTGTGTCTCAAGCACCACCAGGTGGATGGTGTTTCAAGCCGCTTGAGACCTCCTCGATATGCTACCTTAGAAAACCCAAAGTTTTAAACTCGAACAAAGAAAAATGGCGAAAATTCAAAGCTATTTTTCACCCAATATTTCGTCTGTTGCATTGTCATTTTAGGCTTAGGAGTACTCTCTTTATATAGGAGAAAATCCTAGTCTCCAAGGCATTATTTAATTAATACAAAATCAATTAAAATAATCATTTTCCTAAAAAGATAAATCCAGAATATTCCTAAATTAATAAGGATATATAAAAGATATTCTTTTCCTTAAATTATTTAACAAATAAATAATTTAATCACATGTCTTATTATTTATCAAGAAAAGTAATTTCCCAACAAATAATAATTAAAATATGCGGCCACCCTAATTAATAATTAGGTCACACGCATATTACACCAAAATGGGCCGTGTCCACGAAAAAAATTTATTTTCCATGTATTTAATTATTTAGTCCAACTAAACAATTAATCCACATATCGATTAAATAGTCCAATCCAAATATTTAATTATAATTGAGGTGAAACGACGAGAAAACGTATATGCTATATTAGGAGCCACGTCAGGGACCATGGACCTATATTCAGTAGCTACAATAAATTGAATAAAATTATTCGTCTGACCGAAAAATAATATTCAATCTATTAATTCCGGGATTACACCACCATAAACCCGAAACAGAACTCTGCCGAATATAGATATAAACTTACACTCAACTATGAGTTATAATGTGTCCACTGATACAATCATTACATACGGATAAATCCTCATGCATGATTCACTTGATTCGGGATATTTCCGTAAACCCTTCTCGAAACATATTATCCTTATTTACCATTAACCCCTAGTGATCAATTAGTTCATAACTAATATAATATGAACTGGGCTCATCGATCAGTTTCTAGGGTTAACAAATAAGGGAACTGTCTGTCTACTTCCCGAAGGAAGGAATGGATTCCATATATGTGATAGCACGGACTACTCACTCATCCTAGAATAGAGCCAGCGAAGTGTTAGATCACATACTACGAAGTGATCCTTACTAACACAGCAAACCATACCCTAGTCTATGCAGTCTTTTGTGATCACCTCAGGATTGAGATTAATCCATATATGATCATCTTGTGATTCGATAAGACTTCTCGATTATGGAATTATATCGAGAACTCAAATCAAATCGGTCCAAATACTATATGATTATCACCATATATAAATGCCCCACTAGGTACCCGATTACCGACAGTTCGGATAAGACTGTCACACCAAAAGTGTTCTGGGCGCATTATTACCAAATTAATCTAGAGACCCGTACTCAGATTAATAAACGCTATGGACTAAGTTAATTTTAAGTATATTTCACAAACTCAATCCTCGTTGGCTATACAGGTTATATGATTACATAATCAATATACTTAGGGTTTTACAGTAGTGTATTAATATAGGCATTAAATGCGTATAAATAAGATGAAATAAATTCTATCCTTTTTTTAAATAAAACAATTACAATTGTCTTTCGGGCATAAAACCTAACAATCTCCCACTTGCACGAAAGGCAAGTGGATTAATTGTTTTAGAGCACACCCTATATATATATTACAGAAATACAACTCCCACTTGCACTAAAGCAAATTAGTCATGTCCCTAATACCAATAGACTCCAAGTGCCGGTTGAAGACATCTAACGGCAATGTCTTGGTGAATGGATCGGCCAGGGGTTGTCATCGGGGCGATTTTCTTGACGGAAATGGCTCCTCTTTGGACTATGTCTCTGATCAAATGGTATTTTCGCATACGATATGCTTTGACTTGCGGTGACTACGGGGTTCCTTGAATTTGATACTACCCCATTGTTGTCACAATAGAGAGTGATCGGATCGTTGTGATTTGGAGAGACCCACTAAACCACTCAGGGAACTTTTTGAGCCAAAGCTGCTTCCTTAGCCGCCTCGAGGCCGCTATGTATTTAGCTTCCAAAGTAGAATCAGCCGTGCTGGATTGCTTGACGCTTCTCCAAATGACTGCACCGCCACCAATAGTAAACACTGAGCCTGAGGTGGATTTGAAATCATCTCGATCTGACTGGAAGTCAGAGTCAGTGTACCCCTGTACATCCAGGTTTGCACCTGAATATACCAGCATATAATTCCTAGTCCTCTTCAAGTACTTTAAGAGGTTCTTTACTGCAATCCAGTGCTCATTGCCCAGATTTGACTGATAACGACTGACGAGTCCAACGCCATAACAGATGTCAGGTTTAGTGCACATCATAGCGTACATTAGACTACCTACAGCTGAAGCATAATGCACTCTTTACATAGCCTCTGTTTCCTCAGGAGTCTGAGGACTCTGAGTCTTAGAGAGATGGACACCATGACGAGTTGGTAGGTAACCCCTCTTTGCATCCGTCATGCTATATCTAGCCATCTCCTCATCAATGTAAGTGGCTTGTGAAAGAGCTAACATTTTTTTCTTACGATCCCGTATTAATTGGATCCCGAGAACATAATTCGCCTCTGCCAAATCTTTCATTTGGAATTGGCTGGCCAACCAAATTTTTACGTCCGTCAACATCCCCTTATCGTTTCCAATTAGGAGAATGTTGTCTACGTACAACACTAGAAACACAACCTTATCCTTAAAGACTTTCGTGTATACACAAGGTTCATCAGGATTTTGTTCGAAATCATATGACTTAATGGTGTCATCAAATCTATGATTCCAAGACCGAGGTGCTTGCTTCAACCCTTAGATGGATCTTAGCAACTTGCACACTTTGTGCTCTTGGCCTTTCTCGATGTATCCTTCTGGTTGCTGCATATAGATTTCTTCGTCAAGAAAGCCGTTAAGAAATGCTGTCTTGACATCCATTTGCCAGATTTCATAATCTAGGCATGCAGCAATAGAAAGGAGGATCCGGATGGATTTAAGCATGGCCACAGGTGAGAAGGTCTCTTCGTAGTCTATTCCCTCTCTCTATGTGTAGCCCTTAGCTACAAGCCGTGCTTTAAAGGTTTGCACCTTACCATCAACTCCTCGCTTCCTCTTGTAGAGCCATTTGCTCCCTATGGGTTTTACTCCTTCGGGGCAATCTACAAGTTTCCAGTCAGAGTTAGAGTACATGGACTCTATCTCTTGATTCATCGCGTCAACCCATTGATCCTTGTCACAATCATCCATGGCCTTGCGAAAGACACTTGGATCATCTTCCACACCATCGAGGACGGCTCGTTCGCCTCTCCGATTGTCCATACCGATTTGGTGGCGAACCATTCTCTCGGTATGTGCGGGTGGATTAGGATTAGGGGTGACTATTGCATTCATAGTGTTGACTACTGGTGACACTAGGTGGCACTTGTGAGTCGACCTCATCAAAGTAACTCCTCAGTGCGACTTTACTTGAGGCTTGAAGTCGGTCATATATTGATCCTCCAAAAGCGTGGCATTAGTAGAAACTATTACCTTGTTATCTTCCGGATCGTAAAAGCAGACCTCCATGTGTTCCTTAGGGTAACCTACAAGCGGACATACTTTAAATGCGCTTTTGTAGTTTCATAGTCTTGTCAACCAAGATATGTGCGGGACAACTCCAAATTCGGAAGTAGCGTATGCTTTGCGACTTCCATTTCACAATTCAAGGGTGTCTTATCGGCCAGATTTTGACGGTATGACATTACGTATGTATACCGCTTAGAGCATAACCCCAATAAGATATCGGCGGCGGCGTAGCTCATCTTTGATCGACCATGTCAATCAATGTTCTATTTCTCCTTTCAACAACTCCATTTTGTTGAGGTGTCTGGCGCGAGCGTTAGGAGCGAGATCCATGTTCAATTAGGTAGTAAGTGAATTCGATTATCTAAGTACTCTCCTCCGCTATCAGAGTGAAGGAATTTCAAAGACTTACCTAATTGCCTTTCGGTTTCGACGCAGCAGATAAACATATCCGAACCTCGAGTAGTTGTCGATGAAAGTCACAAAAAACTCGAATCCGCCTCTAGCTTGTACATTCATCGGACCACAAAGGTCTGATTGTACTAATTCTAGAGGTTCTTTGGCCCTATTCCCTTTTGATGTGAAGGGACGCTTAGTCATTTTTCCTTCCAGGAAAGAATCGCAAACCGACAGCGATTCAACAGATAACTCTTTTAAGGTATCACCCTTAGCGATCGTTTGAGTCTTTCCAAGGAAATGTGACCTAGCCTAAGGTGCCAAAGATATGTACTATCTTCTTTGTGAGAAATTTTCTGCCATTTAGCAGATTGTTGATGCGCTACTTTAAACATTTCAGTATTTAACAGGGGAGCTTGCGTAGGTTTAATGAAATATAATCTGTTTTCTAATATAGTAGTACACAATGTAAAACCATTCTTTGAAATAGTAAACTCATCATTCATAAAAGAAACATAGTACAACTAGTCTTTCAAAGCAGAATACAAAATTAAATCTCTCCGAAAATTCGGAATAAAATAAACATTATCTAACTTCAAAGTTTTATTTCCAAAATGTAAAACAACAGCTTTCACTGCTTTCGCTGAAACTAATGCCCCGGTGCCAACCCTCATAACTTGAGCTCCTTCCTCTAGCTCCTCAAAGCGAACTAAGGATCCATAAAGAAGAACATACATGGTTAGTAGCTCCAGGTATCGGTGTCCAAATTGATACATCTTTAGCTATATTAAAAGATTCCAAGACAAGTAATTCAGGATTACCTTTCTTATCCTTCCCATTGTTAGCCTTAGCCTTCCCATCCTTTACGTCTTTGAGATATACTGGGCAGTGACGACGCCAATGCCCTACCTCATTGCAGTAAAAATGCCCTTGGGCTTGGATGGTGTGTTCGGCTTAGCCTTCTTCTTCATAGGTTTAGGCGCCAGCGCAGTTTGTTTCTTATTCTTTAGCTTACCCTGCTAGTTAGACTTAGACGCCTTGGCTACGACCATATTGGCCTCAGCCTTCTTTTCCTGCTCTTGGGTTTTATCTTTCATAGAAAGACCCTCGAAGACTTGAAGTTCGTTGATCAACTCAGTCATGGAAAGGTGAGCCTTAGTCATGACGTAGTTAGTCCTGAACGTTAGGAAATCAGGTGTCAAAGATTCAGAATCACGGACACTTGGGTAGCATCGTCTATAGTTGCACCATGAGTTTACGCTTGAAAAGCAACTAATCATGTTCATCACATGACCCGATAACCGGCCCGACCCGCCTCGTCTTGGTATTGACAGACCTTCCGCATGGCCTCGTGTCTTGCTTGATCAAGCGGTTTGCCAAACATGGTGGTCAAATGCTTCGTGATTGCTTGTGCAATATTAAAACCCTCAATTTTGGTCCGAATGACCTCCGACAATTTGAGGCTAAGAAGATGCCTCTTGCCTTATTATTAAATCTCTGTCCATTTTTATGTTCATTGCAAATGCGTTTAGGCGATTATAAGGGGAATAACAGGGCACTCCTCGGTCAAAACAAATTGCACATTCTCAAATATGAGCACCACGTTTACGTTACTTTTCCACTTAGTAAAATTGTCGCCATTTAGCTTATCGTTCAGAAAAGTTTGAATTTGCGAAGACATGCTGCTGTAAATAAAATGACAGAAATTTAACTATAATTTTTATTTTAGGAATAATAAACTTATATAAAGTCTATCCTACCATTCCAAGGATTTAACCTCACACCTCAGTGCCGCCGTAGGGTTGGTCAAAGAGGTGATGGTTAGACTAAGACAATCTCTCTCAATGATTAAGCTTCGAGAATCGAACATCTCACGGGAATCAGACATCCCGGACCTTAATCATTGATTACCTTCCTTTTTCTAGCCTAGATATTTCGAAAATATCCATAAAGAGTGTGACCTACTATATCCGATCTCAAAGTACGCCCCAAATATGCCGCCGTAGGGTCGGTCAGTGACTCAACGAGTACCCAAATCCTATCCATTCGGAGACCAAGCCTTGAATTTTGATAGGGGTGAACACCATCCGTAGGGGCGAAATCAAAGCGACCGAGGCATCACCGCTTCTCTCACATGCTTGCATCTATAGTAGAGGCGGTGGGGTTGGTTTGTCGCCTTCCCGCTCCCTCTCAATAATATGAAAAAAGTGGTGGGTTTACTAATTATGGTTTTAGTCTTGACAATAAGAAACAATAAATCAAAGTACTCGAGCGAGGTCGGTTATATAGGCAATCCCTCGCCGTCTTTTCGTTGGAACATATGTGATGATTCGAGGCTAATCCGGCAAGAAAGCCCCGTTTAGCCCGAAGGCTTATCGGCTATGCAAAGTCTTGTCAATTCATCAGTAATTGAATAAAATTATTAAATCGACCGAACAATAATATTCAATCTATTAATTCGGGATTACACCACCATAAATCCGGCCCGAACTACGCGAATATAGATATAAACTTACACTCAACTATGAGTTATAAGGTTCCAACGATATAATCATTACATACGGATAAATCCTCCATAGATTGTTCACTTGATTCGGGATATTTCCGTAAACCGCTACAGAAACATATTATCCTTATTTACCATTAACCCTAGTGATCAATTAGTTCATAACTAATATAATTTGAACTGGGCCCATCAATAAGTTTCTAGGGTTAACAAATAAGGGAACTATCTCATCTCTACTTCTCGAGGAAGGAATGGATTCCATATCGATAGCACGGACTACTCACTCATCCTAGAATAGAGCCAGCGAGAAGTCTTAGATCACATACTATGAAGTGATCCTTACTAACACATCAAACCCTAACCTAATCTAAGAAGTCTTCTGTGATCACCTAAGGATTGAAATTAATCCATATATGATCATCTTGTGATTCGATAAGACTTCTCGATTACAGAATTATATCGATAACTCAAATCAAATCGGTCCAGCCCTATATGATTATGACCATATATAAATGCCCGTGTCCCGGATTTATCTAATGCGAATAAACAAGTAATAAATATTTATAAACCGGTTAACCTCAAGTATAAGGATCGCGATATGGAGGCTATGCGAAGTCGATCTTACGAGGAACTAGGCGAATGTTAACCACAGCTTTTGTTTTAACTAACTATTGTCACGATTACTAACCTAACAAATAACTAACTAAACAAATATGCGAAAATAACTAGGCAGAGAGATTAATCCAATGCTAGGAGAGATTGAAAGCGATAAAAATAAACTAAAAGTGCAGGAAAAATAAATTAACTAATCTAAGCTAAGCTACGAGTTGTAAATCAAGTTTATAAAGACAAGCGAGGATTGTTCCACTATCAACATGCATTGATCTATTATCTCGATTTTACGTGGTATTTACTTAGGTTGTGATTCACCTTACACAAACATGAACTCCTAATTCCTTGGGCAATCCATCTATTAACCTAGTATCTTCCAATACTAAATTAACACGTTAATAAGATCAAAGGTGTCAACTTTTACGTTAACGATCTAGTTTTTAGACTTACTAACTTCCGTTAATGTAAATCTAATGAACTATTCTTATCTATGGTGATCTATGCTATTCAAGATTTCCATCAAACAATAACATATCAAGCATACAACATATCTTCCAATATAATTGCATTAAAACAAGAATATGCATAGATAAGAAACAACCGTAGTAAATACTCACGATAAAAGTCGAAATAAATAGATCAATTCAATCTTTGATGGCTTCACAATTCTCGTTTGAAGGAGGTTCTAGCCTCTGAGCATCCTCGACAACCCGAGCGCAGGAAAATAACATAAAACTAGCCTACTTTGATCGAGTTTAAAGTTGCATAAAGCGGAAAATAAAAAGTGTAAAATCGCGACCAAAGCCGCCCTAGAAATTTAGGGTTCGAATTCTATATTATGGATGTGAAACAGCTGCGCTATTTATAGAAATCGGGCGGTGGCGATGAAGTCGGCAATCCGGACGCTCGTCCACTCTTCCAGGCCTTTGTCCATAATGCTTGGGCGCCAGTGACCGCTCGTCCATCAAGCGTCTGAAGACTACGTATTGAAATCGACCCTCGAGCGCTCGTTTGATTTTGTGATCGCCCGTTCGAGGTTGAGTCTCACGATTTTCACATGTTTATCTCTTTTCCTCTTCCACTTGATCATTATCTCTTTCTTTAAAACACTTAGCTCGAATTTTAATCCTTTTGATCATCATTTGAGCACAATAATCATACATAACACATGGAAAACATCATGAAAGCGTAATAATATTCAAATAATCATAATTTAACCATGAAATCACATAAATATATTGATATTGCGATTAAGCCGTCAAAAATACCGTTTGCTCAATATTTTAATATAAAGACCATTTATTATGCAAATTATACAATATAGAGGGAAAAACATCGTAAAATATATCCTTAAATTTCATAGATTCTCACCTTAACAACTCCCCACACTTAGCTTTTGCTCGTCCGAGCAAAACAAAAGCAAAAAATTAGGCTCGAAAGGAAAGCGGGCATCTAAGCGGATATAACGTACATTCAATAACTTAGAGGTTCACGGTGTGTGGTGTCTTGAGCCATAGAAAACTTCCACTAAATCCAAACTTGAAAAACTCAAAGTAAAACTAGCTAATACCCCCTAAGTAGACTAGTAATAAGTGACACTCATAAGGTGTACCCTACAAGCGTGACATATCCCGAAAAGAATGATTGAATGAATCTGGGCCTTTAAAAATACTCGAGAGGATAATCACACATCATATCTTTCATTTTATCTGGGGATAAGATGAGCGATAACTTAGTCTCATTCATTTCATAACATATCTTAAGTTGATTGAATTCATTCACTTTTTTTAACACACATTAGAAGAAGCTATTGCCTCATAGCGAGAATAGGACATTTCGAGATAATCCCTACCATACTCCAATCATAAAGCGACTTTTTCTAAGCTGTGGTGAGCTCTTGGTCATCATGGTGGAATAGGACATCGTGGTATACCTACCTCACTCAAATCATCGACTAGCTTTACGACACACCTTTTTAATCAACTATTAACTTATCCTTTTAATTGACATTAGCCCGTGTTACTTATCACATTCAAACCTTGAGATATTCACGATATAACATACTCGGCCCGAATACAAACTATCATAAATCTCAAGATATATACGTAGCACTAAGTACATGACTTATAAGAAAATAAAAAATCACTAATCCAAAACGGGGTATAGCTTTATAAAATAGCTCATCGTCACTATGGCTCGTGAAAAGTAGTGTCAGGTGAAACAACTAACTTACCAAACATATGAAATATCACATAGATGATTATAAAAATAAATATAACGAACTTCCATTTGAATTGCCTACTCGGGACCAAACAAAGACAAAAGTGTCGGAAAGTTTTGAAAAATTACGCTCATTTTGCATAATAAAACATTCTAACAACTTATATGCATAGGTACAAATCGAACTATCCTCCCCACACTTAAAATTCAACATGCCCCTCGTGTTGTGCGAAATTAAAAGATAAGAACTTAGCCGATTCGCGTAGAAAACCGAGCCGTTGGTCGATCTGGAGCATGAAAAGGCCAGCGCTACTATAAAAGCGGAAAAATGTCCCAAAACTAACTCAATCGGATCTAACAAAAACTATCATTTGCAAAATTCGAAAGCGAAAGCTTCGGGGAAAGCGAGGTATATCGGCGATAGAGATAATAAATCAAAAGCGGAATAAAAGAAAAAATCACCGATAAATATGCCAACACAAGTCAAAGAACGAGAAACCAGAAAGTAGCAAAATGTGTAGGTACAGCCAAATCGAATGAAATGTATCAAAAAAGTGCAACAACGACCAGAAAAATAGATACATAAAAATAATAACTCAAGGCACCCCCGGAGTCGGAGTATCATCAGCCGGAGAAGGATCTGAAGAAGGGACAGGTAGTACAGATGCAATGCGTGTAGGGTCGGGTTTGTGCAGCGAGGCGATGGGCGGCCCGACCTCTCTATCGGTAGGAACTCTCGCGATCCTCGGATCCACTTCTGGAGTTTCCTCGTCATCCGACTCGGGCTTCTCCTCCATCTTGACCACCTCGGCTATCACCCGCTCTATACGCTCGGAGAAGACATAATCCATATTACTCGCATTGAATACCCTCCGATCTCTCGGTTGCCGTCCATCAACTATACATTCCAAAACCGACAAGATATTATCTTGGCCATCCCGAATATCACTCAACATTGCCTCAAACTATGAGGCCATACTATGCCGAGTAATCTCGGAAGAAGATAATCGAAAAGAAGCTGAAGCTCGAGGCGGTGTCGAGGTGGAACCAGGCTCGAAGCAGGAACAACCTTCTCTCTACGAATAGGGGTAGCTCTTGCGTCTTGTGGTCGATGTATACTCGTAACCCCAGACATCCAAACACAAGCTGATGTATCAAATGAGGTACTATCAAACTCCGGGTGTACACTTACGGTTCATGGAAATCTCATCGAATAAGGCTTGCCCCACATCTACATTCAACCCGAGCGTCAAAGCATATAACATCCCGAAGATCAACGATATGGAAATGTGTAAGATTATTCTTCGGGATCAAGCGACTCTGAATAAAGCGGCCTTTGGACTCTCCAATCCTCGATCCATGTATCGTTGTGACTAACTCCTTCCTTTGGCCATTGGGTCTCATTGTCCAAGCCACATCCGGACAAACCCGTAATCTCAACTCCTCCAGCCGGGTCCACGACCATCCTCACGTTGCCTCGCTTACAATTTCCTCTTTATAATCTAAACCCTCAAAAGCCGGTAAATTGTATTTCGCATTTTATGACCTCGTGCAGAAAAAAAGGACCTTAACACCTCGCACCATAACGCACTTTTTATCTAAGTCCGCCTCGAGAAAAGTTGGCATAGAACTCTCGGACAATGAGAGTCATTGCGAGGCGAGATGGAATCTTTGTCGGTGACCACTTCCTAGTTTTGAACATCACGAGGCGAAAGAAGGATCAACTTGAGACACTTTCACCTCTCGGTCAAAAATAAGACTCTGGTCGAGTAATGCTTGGTGTAGGCTTCATGTGCGGAAGGATTCACAAACCGAGCGAGGCATCGAAAGCGGAATAACAGTCTTAGACTTTTTCTTAGGGGTGCCCTCGGTTCGAGTTCGTTTGCACAACATCCTCCTCTCCACCCTCAACTCTAGATGGCTTGGCTCTGAGGACTCCTCACCA
Source organism: Gentiana macrophylla (assembly GCA_026214975.1). Taxonomy (NCBI): domain Eukaryota; kingdom Viridiplantae; phylum Streptophyta; class Magnoliopsida; order Gentianales; family Gentianaceae; genus Gentiana; species Gentiana macrophylla. The sequence continues at coordinate 104,091,128 of CM047808.1, read as the reverse complement.
CGGTTACCTCGAGACATCCTACTCGGGGACAACATCATCATCCTCGATGTCGAGTTGGAGGAAGAATCATCCCGTAAATTGGTTCCGGCCGGTTGAGATGTTCGGGGTTGATCTCTAAAGACTACGCCTCTGTTAGGGTCAATTGGGATGGATCAAACTCGGGGCGTTCGTTTACCGCTCTCCACTAGCCAAACCTTTACCATAGCGCTTCACAATTTCCTTCTTACGCACCATTGTCGGACTTATAACTAAACTAAACCATTCACACAAATGGTTACCCGTTTATCGTCCAAATCGGGATTTCAAACAAAGCATACCACCAACAACCACCACAAACGCACCACATCATCATCACAACGAGGTTCGGGGAAGAAAAGGGCAGCAAGCGAGAAAATAGAAACGTGTGAGTGCATATTCAAGAAAATGAGTCGAGCGAAGATCGAAGCAGTTAGAAGCCGAAACACCAAGATTGGGCACCAAAATGCCAACTTTTGTCAAAGTGGCATAGCGAATAAACTTTGATTCTTCAAATCTAGTTGATTGTTGGAGGAAATGGGTTTGGATAAATGAAAAGAGGGTGCAGGACCGTTCTTTTGCAACACGAATCGCCAAATTTGGTTGAAGCGAAGATTTTAGGTTTGGAGAAGGGGAAAGTCGGGTTTCACTTTTGAAAATCGCGAGGGAAATGAGGTTCACGCCTTGAACATGTATATATGGCTCGAGTGGGCGCTGCGTCCATCCTTCAGAGACGGGCGTTCACTAGTAACCCACTAGCCCGACGGGCGTCCAGAAATTCGCACGCTTCGTCCATGGGGCATTTTGAATACTGAGATAGGAGGGACTTTTGTGAGGCGGGCGTCCATTATATTGGGCGAATGTCCATAAAAGCGATAGTCGGACGGGCGTTCATATTCATGAGCAGGCGTCGATCGAAAAATACAAAATTGTCTTTTTTATTTTTATTTTTATAAAAACTATCATATAAAACAACTAAATGCAAAACTTTTATTATCGATAATCTCAAATTCAAAAGTACAACACGGAAAGCATAGCGAACTTAAAAGACTTGAAAATAAAACAAACACAAATAAAGCGTTGGGTTGCCTCACTTTAAGCGCTTCCGTTTTCGTCGGGGCTCGGCGAAAGCAAAACTAACTAAGAAATCACTAATCTGCGTAGATCTTGTCCCAATCCACTAAGCGAATGAGGCGAAGCATGTCGATAGCGGAGGAAAGTCGTACTCATCCTGCAAACACCAATCTTCACCAGCTACCTCAACACCTCACGAAATGCTCGGACCGCGACACTAGTGCCAAATCCGTCGACATAGGATCATTAAGGATGCGTGTAAGGGCGTCCCATGGCCTCACCTGCAACTCCTCGATCGTGAAATCGCGCCTCCCGAACAAGGTGGAACTATGATAACGTCGTGATGGTCTTAACACAGTGCTAATGTCAAAATCTACATGAAGAACTATAGTGCCTCCCGGTCCATCATCTCACTTGTGATCGGCGGGATCCGACTAATGAGGGGAACTCCTCAGGGAAGAACTCCGTAATCCATATCTAAAAGCACACTAAGCGCGCCGAGATATAAATAGAAAAACTTAGTCGGCTAAAACTTAATCAAACTAAAACTTAAAAAAATAAAACACTAATAAGCGTGAACAGAACCTAGCTAATATAATAAGGGATATCTAGGATGCCTCCTAGTAGCGCTTTTAGTTAATGTCGTTAGCTTCGACCGATTTTAAGCTCGGCTGGATCGAGGCCATTTGACTTTTGCGCGACCTTTACCTCGTGTAGCTCGATCGGCGGTGTGGGTGCGAAAGCAACATCTCACACATGGGGAAAATTTTTAATAGCCCTCCACATGCGCTTGAACTTCCCCATGGGTGACCTCTTCATTCTCTGAGCCCTCACGATGGCGCTTGGTTTGTCGCTCCTTTCAAACTCTTTCATATCGGCCTACTGCTAGAACTTCTTCGAAGGATCTCTACCGTCATCCTCGGAGAACAAGTCGGGTGATAACTCGTTAAATTCTTCGACTCGAGTAACACCACATCCGAGAATATCGAAAATTTAACAATCAAAGGTTTCTCTTTAGGTTCACCGATATAGTGTTTGCACCTTTGACCGTTGACTCGAACGGGTCACCACTATAACCACGAAGTTCTAGAGAGCGCCTCCAGGGAATGATTTGGAGAATCTCGAAGGGCCGGACCAGCGTGTCCGCAACTTTCCAGGAAACAAATGTAACCTAGAATTGTAGAGGAGAACTTGTTCGCCGACTCACAGTCTCGCTTCTTAATTTTAGCATCATGGAGTAGTTTCATCTTATCTTTCTTTGATCACGGCACTTTCGTATGCACGAAGTGCGAACTCGTCCAGCTCATGTAATCGCTGCTGCAATCGATGTTGCCCACAAGTTTGGGAATCAAAGTTTAAAAACTTTGTGGCCCAATAAGCCACATCTTGCTCTAGCTCGACAGGCAAATGACATGGTTTCCGTAGACCATTTGATATGGAGATGTATCCATAGGAGTTTTATAGGCGGTCCTATAAGCCCATAATACATCATCCAACTCGGACTCCGGTCCTTGCGATGGTATTCTGATTTTCTCGAGGATCTTTTAATGCTTTGGTTGCTACATTCAACGACCACTAGTCATCGGATGATATGGTGTGCCTATCTTATGCGCGAACACCATACTTTTCTAGAACTTTTTCTAAGTCGATTGCAAAAATCGTCCCTTCGTCACTAATCAAGGCTCTCGGACAGCCAAATCTCACAAAATGTTCTTCTTAAGGAACTTCATGGCCGTTTATGATCATTGTGAGGAGTAGCTCTGCCTCCACCCATTTGAAACATAATCTACGGACTAAGATGTATTTGTTACACATACGATGATGGGAATGGTCCCATAAAATCGATGCGCCATACATCAAAGACTTCGCACTCTAAGATGGGTTTCAGGGCATGTCAAAACGCCTTGTCGAGTTCCGGTTCTTTGACATCTATCGCAAAGCTTTACGAAGGCTTCTGTATCGCCAAAGATCGTGAGGCCAATAGAACCGGATTTGGAAGATTTTAGCAACGGTTTTCCAGGGACCAAAGTGACCACCTGTGGGTCCACTATGGCATTGCTCGATAATCTCCGCGTTGCTCCGGATTGAGAACGCATCTCACAAGCAAACCATCTTT